>VACF01001212.1:0-203960 GCA_006891605.1 Pleurozium schreberi
CAGAAACTTCCAGATAAGCTCAAACACCGAACACGCCTGACAGACATAGACAACTTGAACGGAACTCCGTAATCAATAAAACAAAAATCAAAACTGAAATTCCAATTTCGTGACAACACCCAATTCAAACAAAACAAAATTCCCTCGGCTCTCACCCTGCGACAAATTCTCAAAAAGGAGTGTCCCGGCAACGAAGCCAAAGATGAAGACAAGTTATCCGAATCACCATACTCGAACGCTTGATACTCATACCATTCAATCAGTCATCACTCTCAATAAGTACACGCCGTGTTTGGATTCCAATAGAACCCTCATTATCTATTATCATTTTCGTATTACACATACTAACCCCCCATCTCTCCAAGTTCCTCCACCTTATCACCTCCTCCTCCGTGCAGTTTCCTTCCCTCCCAGTTAGTTCTAGGAACTCTTAACCGCTAGTTGGTCCTAACCACTACCCATACAAGACCTCGATTAGGACAATATATGTCACATCGACTTCCACCCCTCCTAGGCCGAAATATCCGTAATCAGTGGGTATTGCCTCCTATGAAAAGTTGCCACTATAGTTTGCTATTGCCCTTGCTATTGTCCTCCTTGGCTTCTTAACAAGCCATGGGTGGGGCGTCCGGCTTGCAAAATGGATGCCCTCCCATTTGCAAGCCAAATCCCACCCAGAGTTTGCCAAGCGGGTGGGGATGCTCTAAAGATTGACTTGCTCAAATTGTTGTTTGAAGTTTGTGATAGACTAAGGGCCTCCTGCCATGTAAATCGGGCCGGTGCAAGTTTCCCGAGGAAGCTACAATGCCAAACAAGTAATTGTCTTGCTATGTGGACCGGTTGGGTGGGGAGAGAGGGACTAAAAATGCCACATGTAGTGGATTCTCTTCAAGTTGACCAATCTCCACCAATCTCCACCAATGGGCTTGTCCACCAATATTGGTGGAGTTTGCAATCCGACTTCTCCGCTCACTAAGGCCGGCAAGACAATCGGTGGTCACTTCTTGTCTTTTAGTGCTTTTTTCACCGGACCGATGTATATGGCAAGAGGCCCTAATTGCCTAGAAAGGCTTGTGAGAATTTGGCTAGTTTTTAATGATTGGTGGATTGTCAGTTTCTTGTGTATGTTGGTGAATAATTCTTTTAAAAATAAAAATTTCTTCTTAAATACCACATTAATTCCACTTAGTCTTAGATATATATGATGTTAATTACAAAATTACACCTTTTGATTTTTTCACAATTGAAACTATTCAATTTTTGAGATTTTTAAAATATAAAAAAATATAACGCACAATTCAATTGATAATCCAAGGTAACTTCCAATTTTCTAACGATTATTTGTCCTAGCACTACCAGAGATGTAGTGGTTTTTAAGGTGAAATTTTAGTARAAAAGTATTGAATTTTGTTTGAAGGTGCTGGAGGATCACGTAGACAGCYGGAAATGACTAAAGTGYGACRATCTTAGCTTATCASTCACATGAATTTTGAGAAGCAGTTATTYATCGGTCGRAARTGAAGGTTGGTGACTTTYGCCAGTAAATGTTGAAATGTAGGATTGGTATACTCTATTTTTATGTGGCACAAAGTTCTAAAAAGCGTTGAATAGAAAGTTTGAAAGCAGGTGGCAGTGCTAGAGGGTTTAAAAACAAGGAGCTACAGTATGATTTTGAGGCTTTCCGGTTCATAACGAGAGAGACGAGATTGGATGAATTTTTGCACTCCAGATGATAGTATCAATATGCATTGGCCACTTGCACTTCCGCAATAGTGGCAGCAAAGGTGCAAATTACAAAAGCACAACGTTTGGTCATTGACAACTTCAGTAAATTTTATATCAGTTTGCTCAAGAACTGAAGGCTGAGGTGGAATGGCCTCTTTTCTTGGTCACTCCAAATAATTCCAAAGGTGCAAGTAAAATAAAAAGCTCCCTTTTGGAGGCTTGATTAATTTACCTTCTACATCTCTCTCAACTAATTTGGGGTCTCTAATTGCAAATATAAATTCAAAATATGCAAATTCTATCGTGCGTTGAAAATAAAAAAATTCTGCTTTTTCTTGAGAGGCTGAGCAAGGGGTAACTCCATCCCGGCCTTCAAGAATGCCTCATCATTAGGCTAACGTCAACTTCAAGGAAAAGTTGTTTCGTAAATCTCTAGGTTTTGACTGTATGGTGAACTTTGTTAAATTGGCGGTATGTTTGTGCCAAAAATGGTGGTACTCTCTACCATTTTAGTGAAAAGTTGTGCCAATTTAATAGAATTTTGTACGATTTTTAACATATTTTGCGCTATTTTAATGGAATGTTGTGCCATTTTAATGAAATGTTGTGCCATTTTACCGTAATACCGCCAATTTAACGAAATTCACCATTTGTCTTTTATTACAAGAAATTTCCTTCGAATCCTACTGTCATTTTCACTATTCACATATGGAAAAACATTCACCATTCAGGAAAGGATTCGGATACTCAAGTACCTTCGTGAACCATCGTGGAAGCATAGTGACATTATATGTTCAACATATCCGAGTTGAGTGATGGAAGGCCATATTTGTTATATTGAGACTTTTTGCACTCTCATTTTTATCTTCGACTCGAAGATAAACTGCTTCATCTCTTTACTAGTATTTTTTTATAAATAGGTAACAACACCAACTTTTTAAATGTCATTATAGGATCACTATTTGAGCATGATTTATTTTTTGTGTCGATTACTATTTTTTTAAATGAATTTTCCAATAACTAGCACTTTGTCTCAAAATCTGTGAAAAGTCAATATAACAAATATGGCCTTATGGCTAGATCAGTCCCTTCGAAGTTAGCCAAACATTCCTCCAACAATGCTAATGTCTTTGCATGCAGATGATAATCAATTAAATATCCATTGTGCAAACAACAAAGTATCTCGCAAACTCAATCACATTTTGCTTTCACATGAACAAGTCAAATTCAAGCATTTCTATTTGAACACAAACTACTGCAGTACTACTACAGTCCATCGTTTTGTTCATCTCTCTCTAGACCACATTCAAAGATTGTATCAYCTTATAAGCCATCTTCATTCTCCTGTTCATCTGCRTTCTGCACARCTAATTGTGSGGCCAACATTTCCTCTTCCGTTATATTCTCCCCGCCCATCTGAACTCCGATGCTTTCATCAGTTGCGGCAGATTCATCTTCTTCGATAATTTCATCCCGAATGCTGTGGGTGCCTACATTAAATGGGGCCACGCACTTGAATAAGTCTTCCCCAGGCTGCTCCTCTACTACACGCGTCGCTCGAGCATCTGCGTGCAGTACTACTTACCAATCTTGTTCGTGAAGTGACTCTGAGAAAAAAATTTGTGAAACCTGCACTGGAAAAACAAAAGAATTGCAGGATCTACGCATAAGCCTTCGTAACTTCACTGAAGTGAAGCCATATTGGTCTTGCTTCAAGCAAGCAGTAGGTCCTCTACGTAATGGCTCCACCCAATCACACAATATCACAATAGGTCTCAAGCGTCCATAATCCAACTCAAGAATCTCAGTTATTCTTCCAAAGTAAATAACCAACCCCGAGATGCGATTTTGATCTAATGGGCCACTCTGTTGCATGGTGTCACATGTCACTGTCACTCCACAATTTGCAGTGATTAAGTTGACCTCCACGGATAACACTCGCAAGTGATTTCCATAAGCTCTCATCGTCGTCGAAGTTATCTTCTCTTGGATCTTTGTTCCCTCCTTCCATAGTGGGTGCAAAATGATCTTTTCTAACAGGAGAGGTGGAGGTGTCCGAGTCCTGCGGCTGGAGCACAACACATTTTGTGAGAGACGACTATGATAAAAGAAGACAACTACAACTAATAGGTCCCCAAAACATAGTGCTGGACGAAAGGAACTTCCGCATTTAAGAATGCACAGCTTTTGCAACCTAGATTTGCTGATAATAATGATGGCGTGCAGTTAAATGTGTTGATCACATGCTAATCAGATGCTAATCATAGAAAGAGATGAGTGTTCCATTAGGGTTTCATTAGACACATTAAAAATTGGGGAACTACTTATATGGCATGGAGGTTTCTGCTATTATTTTGCACTAATCTTGACAACACCAAAAACGCTATTTAGTGACAACATCGTTATTATTTAACATTTGAGTTTGAAGCAAAGTAGGGGAAGAACCCAAATGAAGATTGCTTCAAAATAAATTATTCGTGTGACGTTGCTAATTGGTGACATGCATTGAGCTGTTGAAGCAGTTGTCATATTAATTTGAAGTTACACTAAAAAAGGCTGCATAGGAATTGATTTTGGTTATGAAAAAGAAAGAAGCAACAATTTTTTCACTTACTAGCATTGAATGCTGCAGAGTTGGATCACGGCCATGGCATCGAAGATGCGACTCAATTGTGAGTCTCAAAATAGGTCGCCTTCCTCCTTTGCATTGAGTGCAAGGGCATTTGTATGTTCCAAGTAGTTTTTCGTCCGCGCGTGCACGATCCAATGCATTCAGTGCGAGTGCAGACAGTGAAAAACGAGCATCTGTGGAACAACCTGGTTCCTCCATAGTGGCAAAAGCTTCAAAGACTTCTAGAATTCTTTGCACTCGAGAAGATGAGTTAGGTAGAAGATGGGTCAACACTGCTCATTTGTCAACGTAGCTTCATCCATCCAGCTTATGGATGAAGTTTTAGGAGTTCRTSAAMGTGTTCCGTCATACTTCTCATGAAATACGCCGTCACGATTGTTTTTGCATGAAGTTATTATTGATGTCTCTCAAAGTTTTTGTCCTCCTACTCGGGAAAGCTTACAAACATGGATTGCGGTAGGTGGTTGCTGTAAGAGGCTTACAACTGGGAGGAGTTGTTGCCCACTGCGAAGGACAATAACAACGCAACAATGATGAATTAGTCAGACGCAAACAGCAGTAGGACATCTAGAATGGAACATCTGGAGTTTCCAAATTCTTATGAGGAGGTGCGCAGGAAGAACATGGAACGTAACGCCAAATTCATGCGTTCACTGGGATTGCCTTCGACAAGGTGAATTCCTGCGTTTAATTCTTTGTAATGTATGCGAGGGAAGAATTTTAGATTGTCAATGTCCTATGTCAAGAGGTGACAAAGTCATTGGCGATGGAAGGGCAACTTGAAGTGGCAAAATTCCTATGTTATTTTACATTTATTAAAGTGTGAATTTAATTTTTTTTATGACTTTTCTAAAACGCAACTTGTATTGGGGAGTTCATCAATCAAAAGCAAACTAATTAGTTCTTTAGGAGCTCCGCATAAGTTACATGTGTTTTGGAATTTGCAATAGACAAGCAGGCGGCTTTGGATGGAGATACAGATTTCTCTGATTTGAGAGAAAGTCGAGTGCTAACTTAGTGACGCTGYAGAGCAGAAYTTCCRCAAAAGTTGGAGAAAAAGAGTTGGGATGTATTAAAAGCTAGACATGCAGCCGTCTACAGCAGCAYACTTCCATGTCTGTGTTTATTACATGTCCAGAATTAGTAAAGTCATTAATTAAGCCACGCCAGCATGCACAACTTTATTACTGTGCTTGATATTCTTCGAGTTACTACAGGACAAAAGAGGAAGGCATATGCATTTTCACCTCTTGTCGATCATTCTATTGTGGACTTTCTATGCAATTACTGATTGTGTGGGCGGTTTACTAAGTGCACTGAATGTGAGGAGGACAACACGTTTCCTACCGCCTTTGTGCAGAGTTGACAAAGGTGATGGCATTGGAGGCCCTCGACCTCTGAGAACTCGCGGAATTGCAAAGRAAATAGTGAAAGACCGAYSTCAAAGCACAAGGAGAGTGACCGTRGAGAAGGTGGAGTTGTGGCCTACGAAATCATCTTCAAAAGGGAGGTCTGAAGAAAATTTATTTCTCGAGATATCAAGGAAGTTAGAAGGAGCTCAAGGCACCRTAGAGAGAAAGGTGAGTTTACTACTGATATTGGTTAATTTTGTTTATATACTCATTCATGAGAAAATGAGCACTTTCTAAGAATGTAAGAGGGTGATTGAATTCTTTTAAGAGATCATTAGTAACACGTTCTTGTGGTCAGCGGCTTGAATCGGACATTGACATGGAGGATCATAGGAACGTTGAAATCGCTGGCAGCAGTGATGAATCGTCACCTAGTGAGTACGTTGTTCAAGTGAATATTCCTAGAGATGAGGACAAATTAGACTTTGACGAGGTACAACGTATCGCATCCCCAGAAGGCAGCAGACCAAGCAGTGCAACAGGGATGTCATTGGAGTCCACAAATAACATGTTCGCTACCGCTTTTGCAAGTCAATTTCATGATATGGTTATGCGTGCCGTCATGCAATCTACTTCTGCTTTAATCGGACCTCCTCCGGTTGCGTCCCCTATAGTTGAAGGCGGCCAAGTCGTCATTTTGCCTCTTCACAATGGGGCCCCACCTGCACCAACCACATGGACTGAAGCAAGTTTCATGAAGGCCGAAGCAAGGCAAAAAAGAAAGACCCAGATGTTGCGAACTTCTACTGGAGAGGAGTCCGACTCACAGGAAGAATTTCGTGCTGAGGTCGATGAAAATTCTCAACAAAGATCTCTCCGGATACGGAGACTGAATAAGTTTAGAGCAAAAAGGTCTAAAGAATTGACGTGTAATAGGAAAGTTGTGAAGAAGTGTCCTTATGTCATTNGAGAAGGTGGAGTTGTGGCCTACGAAATCATCTTCAAAAGGGAGGTCTGAAGAAAATTTATTTCTCGAGATATCAAGGAAGTTAGAAGGAGCTCAAGGCACCGTAGAGAGAAAGGTGAGTTTACTACTGATATTGGTTAATTTTGTTTATATACTCATTCATGAGAAAATGAGCACTTTCTAAGAATGTAAGAGGGTGATTGAATTCTTTTAAGAGATCATTAGTAACACGTTCTTGTGGTCAGCGGCTTGAATCGGACATTGACATGGAGGATCATAGGAACGTTGAAATCGCTGGCAGCAGTGATGAATCGTCACCTAGTGAGTACGTTGTTCAAGTGAATATTCCTAGAGATGAGGACAAATTAGACTTTGACGAGGTACAACGTATCGCATCCCCAGAAGGCAGCAGACCAAGCAGTGCAACAGGGATGTCATTGGAGTCCACAAATAACATGTTCGCTACCGCTTTTGCAAGTCAATTTCATGATATGGTTATGCGTGCCGTCATGCAATCTACTTCTGCTTTAATCGGACCTCCTCCGGTTGCGTCCCCTATAGTTGAAGGCGGCCAAGTCGTCATTTTGCCTCTTCACAATGGGGCCCCACCTGCACCAACCACATGGACTGAAGCAAGTTTCATGAAGGCCGAAGCAAGGCAAAAAAGAAAGACCCAGATGTTGCGAACTTCTACTGGAGAGGAGTCCGACTCACAGGAAGAATTTCGTGCTGAGGTCGATGAAAATTCYCAACAAAGATCTCTCCRGATACGGAGACTGAATARGTTTARAGCAAAAAGGTCTAAAGAATTGACGTGTAATAGGAAAGTTGTGAAGAAGTGTCCTTATGTCATTCATGTAGATGGTATTGGTAGAGCTCGCGGTATTCACAAGCGGCAGTGGAAAGCCGCAATTTGTGGACAACGTAGTTGTCTAGATCCGTCGATGGATAACATCAATCACCATCCAAAAGCAGTTGTTGACRGTCTTTGGTATGCTCTTGACAAGGAGTGGGAGTATCAAGGTTTTGCTCACAGGGCACGGGAGATGTTTGAGAAGTCTGCAACAAAATTCATGAGGAATCGAAAGATGCAGTTGAAGTACAAGTGTAAAAAAATTTTGAGTGATTCAAAACCAGACGACATCAATGCTGTTCATTGGTCAAAGATAAAGKACCTCACAAAAAAATCATYGAATCACCCCACATCAACTGGTTCCAAACACATCGCATTGAAAGGGAAAGACAATAGTCCCGAAGTTGTGCAGGACAGACAGGGTTTCATTGGTCCTTTTCAGGTATGGTTACCGATTGTACAATATGAATTAAGYAGGTACGGAATTTGACATTTTGTATTCTTATGTATGGCATGTCATATGAAGAGCACAAGTCTTGGTCGGACTTCTTTTTTGTATTTAGTGCACATTGAACATGTTTAGGGAATGGAATTGAATATGTCATGGACGGATGACATGATTGTTGAAGAAATATTGCAGAAGGATGAAGACTTTGTTGTTACGTCTGAGGCAGGGGTAAGATTGAATTTTATGATTGCAGTGCCTCCTCATTATGTTTGTAATTAATTTTAAATGAAAAGATATAATTTTTGGAGTTTTATTTGGGGATGTGAAGTGTGCTGGAGTGTTGGGCGGTAATGCACTGTGCATGCCCTGTCACTTGTTTTAGGGGAGTGGGAAGGAGAGATCTAGAGGATCAATCTGACTAACTCCACGACGATGCATGATGTTCTTGCTGTGAAGAATGAGGACGTGGACGCAGCAATTGAGAATCTGAAAAGGGAATTGTTGCGGTTACAAAATTCTAAAGAGGTAAACTACCCCATAATAAATGAGTGTTGTCTCTCTAATTTTGGGAGGAAAAAAATGACGTTAGGGAAGAATCTATTTAGTGTAAATAGGAAGGGAGTTAATTGGTTTGATTGCATACAAACAGTCAAACCACGTTTCCATCATGCGGAACCAGACTAAGCTTTTGAGAATTTTGTGCACCATGAAGTGGCACAACGTTCCACACCTTCAATTGAGTGACATCCTTCCTTGCATATTGTTACAAGGAATTTGGAGATATGTTGTCCCCCTAATAGAATCCATTGTGATTGTGCAGTCGATTTTTTCATTAGCAGAAACAGTGAATGAGTTTGGCCCCGCCGTCACTTCCAAACATGGAAACATCATAGCCTTCAACACAGGTATGTTCCATGCTTTTAGCCGATGCATTCAATTGTTCTAGACATGGGGTCCACGGAATTTTAAAAAATCAAATAGAATATGGAAATTTGAGATGTGCCGCTTTCTTATTCTTATTTTCAATAAGAAGTTTTTAATTTTTCTTTATGAAAGCTCTTAAAAAATTTAGATTTTTAATGTTATTTCATTTAATATTTATAAAGTATTTATTTTAATTAATTAGTTATGAGTCCACCTCTACTTAATTGTTAACATTTTCAAAATATGTGTTGTTTGAGGCAATACCCATTATAGTGGGTGTGCTTATGTAACCCCTTCAAAATCTTGCGATTCAATTGATCTATTAGGGTAGATTTTCAAAATTTAAGAGTTTTCAAACCATCTCATTTTGAATTTTTTAGGAAACTTTTGAAATCAAATGTGAAATAAAAATATTGAGTCATTTAGGTGTACGCCTTTTGGAACTAACTTACTATTATAATAAAAAATTTAATTTCTAATTTCTAACATATTCAAATAGGCTTGTTTTCTTGTTTCCTCTACTTTTTTTGATGTTGTCTTTATTATTCTTAAAGTCTCTTCATCTCTAAGTCAATTTTAATGATAAATCAAAAGGATTAGATTTCAAATTACATGGATAAGTTCTCTTCTCAACCATTTAACAATTGGAACAAGATATTTTTAATTGTCACTTTATAAACTAATTTTAGGCCCATAAATCATCAAGGATCCCAATGTCCCAATCTACATGGGATCCTTGTACATTTTTTTAATTAATTTATTCAAAATTTTATTAATTTTTTTCATTTGGTCTTGGATAATAAGGACTGGTTTCYCTATTTTCAATAAAATATTTTTTGTTAATTTACCAAGAGGATCATTATAAATTTGTACTATTATCATTGTATAGCATACTAATTATTTTGGACAACCAARCCTTGTAATTCAATTTCATATAAAAAATTAATAACTGTGTTTATATCATTTATTTTTTAGGCAATGACTTTCACATACTTAGTCACGTATTTAGTAGCCACTAATAAATATACTCTTTTTTGTCCATTTTGATTRGTGATTTGTTGGATTCCTTAAAGTCTAGGCCCCAATTTTTAAATGAATATTTGCTAAAATTGGCATTGAGGATGTAGAGGMCATAGGAATAGGTTTTCTTACACATTGACATGGCTCACATTTCTTAAACTTTCATTTTTACCCATTTTAAAGAAATTTCTCCAATTGATGTATAGAAATTTGTTTTATAAGCAAGTTTTGGGCTTTGTTTTTTTGTGTTTTTTCTAAAGAAAATTATCCCATTGACAAGTAATAAATGATGTCATTTTTTCACTTGGAAATACATATTGGAATAATTTGATTAATGGACTTGTTTTTGGATTCTTGACTAAAAAAAACATGGTCAGCATTAGCATGACTTTTTCAAAGTAAATTTAACAATATAAAATATAATTGGATTAAAACATAATAAAAAATCATATTATATATTTGAATTAAAAATCTTGAATGACCATAGAAATTGATACTTATAGATATTCAATTATAGATGATGTGAGTAAATAATAAGAATGTTATAAAGTACTAYATTGAAACTATTTYAAACAAATGCCTATCAAGACAAAACAAATTATTCACAAAATCAATCGTAATGTTTATAAATCTAAAAGAATTATAGACAAAATAAACACTACTCAAATTTTTGGAACATCTTTTTGATAAAAAAAATACAACTTAAGCAATTATCATTGTTACACTAAAAAATATACAAATAACAAATGCCTTTGTCAGTATCCATATCAAACTATGTAAGATTAACGCAATTAATACTATTTTTGTCAAGTACAAAATTAAAAATATATGTAGTTTTATAACATGTGATGTGTATTGAGTTTTGCAATAAACAAATGATTTATAGTGCAATTTATTTAAATTATTAACAATTAAAGCTAGAGTTTGATTCTTTTTAAATTTATACTATTAAACAATTCAAGATTATAGCATAAAAATAAAAAYATTTATCCATCACTTTTATGAGAAGAAATTAATTTATAAACATTTAATCAAAACTTTTACCTAAATTTTTACAAAAATAATGCACTTTTATACACCAAAATGAAGGATTATAAATAAAGTACATGATCAGGAATGTATTATAAAATGACTGTTTAAAGTTTTTTCACCATTTGGAATTTTTTCTATTGTTATTAATTTATAATGAAATTTTCAGTTTTTATAGTTAGTACATATATGTAATTTAAAATAATTTTTTGTGGACTTGAATTTGATTTTTAGTGTGAACAAGTTAAAGTTTATCTAACTAGAACTTGAAAGGCATGAAGAATGTGAAAGTCAAATAGACTTAGAGATAGATCTCAAAGAGTATGTGGCAATTGGGATTTCTGACTTTAAAAGTCAAGGTAGGAGGCTTTATTTTTCCACTACACTATTCGGAGTGTAAGTCATTTTAGGCAAGATTCTCTCATTTTTATAAATAAATCACTTTTCTTCCTTGTGTTAAGGGTTTCACTAATTTCAACATTGTTTTGTTGAATTTGTGTGAATATATTTGAATCTTAGAAATGCAAGAGTATAGATATACAATTTAAAGAGGGTTGCAAATATTATTTGGATATTGTTTATTGTTTATGGCCCATCCTTGCCACTAAGGGCGGGACAGTGGGGGGGTTGCGCGTCCCCTGCCCGCCCTCCCATCTGCCCGCTGCCGAGGCCATTCACGCCGGCCCTCGCGAGGCCGTTCGCAGTCGCGGCTGGCTGCTCTTTCGATGGTCCAATACCCGGGCTCCGATGCCTGAGCTCCGATACTCGCCGTCGGCCTCCTCCCCGATTCCCACCCATACCGCCCTGATATAATCTGTACTCATCGACGCTGCCATCGCGACTCAATTCGACTGGGAGCTATTTCGTGCTCTCCCCCATCCTCTCTTCCCACACTCCTCCAAAATTCTAAGTCATTTTCCTTTCCATGACCTCTTATACACATCATTTTTTTATTTTCCACAATAATACAATGTAAAAAGGGGTTTATGGAGAGTATTTATAATTGAGTATTTCAATTAAAATACATGCGATATATATATAATATCAAGATATTCAAGTACAAAGTGGTAGCAACGTCTATGTACAAATCCAAAACATAGATTTTATTTCACAAAAATCTCATAATCACAATTTTGCAAAATATAGAGTTTGCTCCCTCCTCTACCAAAGTTTTTGTAGCACATATGTTACAAGTGACCTTCGCTAGTTTACGAAAAATGGCCCTCTTTTGCTTTGAGTGTGATAAAAGCATATGAGATGGTCGCTTCAAGGGTGGACGACTGGACGTGGAGTACTCCCTTCACCAACTTTGGAAATAACTCGTTTTTTTCCATGTCCCATCCTTGTACGTTTCACGTTCTCTTGAAGTGAGGAAATGGAACCTCGTTTGGGAAGAAAAATCACATTAGGCCTATCAAATGTTGAAGGCTCTAATAAAGAGGTAAGACAAACTTGAAGAACTTGATGTATTCTTTTCACCTCTTCTTCATTGTGATCACGAAGAGATACCCTACATAGTGAATCGATTTCACTTAATGTGTTGAGTACCTTCTCATGCATCACACCATTTGGATAATCTCTCCCATTCGTACATCCAATTGAGATGGAACTGTAATATCAATGTCTTCCATCTCAGGTATCATAGGTAATGTTTCTTCCACCACTTCATGGATCTTGGGCCCCTCAAAAAACTCTTTGACAATAGATTGCACCCCAAAAATATGCTTGCATGTAGATACTATGTCGGGGCAATTGCAATAGTATGTTTTCAAAGACACACTATACCAAAGAGTGGGAGAAGTCTCACTTTTGACATGGAATAGGAGATGATCCTTATCAATCACCTCCAAAACGTCCATTGGAGACAACTGGTAAGCTTTGAGTATCCGCTCTCCTCCTTTCAATCAACGACGGTGAGTTTTGTCATTTCCTCTTCGTATGTACCGCTCCAAATCACCTAGTGATTAGATAAGTAAATATGAACTTAGTATCATGTGTGAAACATATTTATAAATTTGAAATAATAAAAATGTAAAAGAATGTGGAACTTACTCAATCGTTGAGTCATTTTGAATTGACTCAATAATGTGGGTTGGACCACATGGGTGCCATCTTTGGCACTACCAATAATGGCCACAATAAGATCTCGAAGCGACCGGTTCACCTTTCCTTGAAGAAGAGTATACTTGATCAACTCCCAATGTCTTTCAACATGGTTAGTTGTATCCATTCCTCCATAAGCAAAAAGCCTCCCGAATTGAGGCCACAACCTTCTCCAAGGTACATTAATTCCGGCCCATCCGGAATTAATGTATGTAGCAAATGTCGGAATGTGTTGAAACTCAACACAAAAGTTTCGCAAATTCTCATCAAAATGAGTCTCATTGGAACAAAGCATCAAGACATGTAATGTCCTCCAAACACGATCTTTGTCCTCATTAGGAACACAAGTTAACAAATTTCACTCCATGCTTTCATAACATGAAAGTGACATAACAAGACCCGTGCACCTATTTGTTTTTTTGCACCCTCCTCATAAGTCCAACACAAGGCATCATTCTTTACAACAGTTTGAATTGCGTTCAAAGATGTCTTGTGTTTATCAATGACTATTGCAGATGGACTAATCTCTCCCAAAGACTCAAAGACATGGATCAATGCTATTTCAATAGCAATACCCTCATGCCCTTGTTTCACATTATTGCTACATACTATGTAAAAAACCGGAATCCCTATTCCGTCTTGATTTGGCACAATAGCTGCATAAAGAGGTAAACCATATTGATTAGTTTCGAAAGTAGAGTCCAAAGCCCAAGAATTATTACCAAAAAATCTTTTAACCGAATTCCGCATGAACTCATCTTGAATGACAACCACAAACGGACTCCTTCTTGGGTCTTCATCCGTAGGTGCATAAGGTTGATAATAGAGAATCTTCCCTTGTGCTTGTAGTCTCATAATCTCAATTTGGGCCGCATCCCAGTCGTCCTTGCGAAGTGCGTGTACACACACAAGAACAAAAAGTTGTAACCAAATTAGAAATTCAAAATGAATAATTCGATTCTATTGTGAATTACAATGAAACTTTTCTTATGCACTTCAAATTTTCCAAAAATTCAAAATTCAAAATTCATACTATTTAGGCTATTTCATAAATTAATAATATTTAATCAATCATCATAAAAGAAAAATTTGCAATAAAAATGACATTCATATACTTCAACATACATGTTTTAAGCAAAGGTAGAGGTAGTACGTTGTTTCGAAAAGAATTATTAATTTTCAAAACGAATCATTTAGTAATGCTATAAATCAAATAAAGCAATGGGGTTGAAACACTTACCATTTAATTTCAAAGAATATGCTATTATTTGCACTTCTTTCTTGATGATGAAAAACCGATATATGACACGTTCCACCTCCGACACACTTTGAGAAAAGGCCTCTTGATCTTCCACCGACGCGGCTTCGACAACTCTTGGAGAATGCATGAATTTCAAATTCTCCATAACCCAAGCTACCACGTATGGGTGTACGGGTAAAAAGAACATATCTGCATCGGATCCCGGGGTATGTCCAGTATGTTGACTATGAACATAGATACTAGCTTCAAGCTTACCTTGAGACAAGGTAATTGAAGACTTAGATTGTTTGGGTTCCACTACTTTGATTTGAAACTTACAATTGCACAATTTAGAAGTCCTATCTCTATTAGAATCTTTCTCCTCTTTAGGTTTTTCATCAACTGTTTTCCTATGTTGACGATTCTTGCTTCCACCCCGGTGACAACGATAGTACGTGACGGTTTTCTTTTTCCAAATACAGCGTTTATAACGCCTTCTTAGGACAATATGTTTTGTACAAATGGCATCTAAAGTTGCACTTAGATCCTCTAATGGAACAATCACAACTTCATCCCAAATTTTTTTCTCTTGGCACCCTTCACAAGAGTTCATACAATTTTGTATGAATGAGGCATGAATCCCTCCTACTTTGAGATCGGTACCCCATTGAGTACGAATGCTATTCATTGTCAAAGATATCAAATTATAATATATAGTATCAAATTGTAAGTCTTTATTAATTTGAATTAATTAGTTGTTGTCACTAATGAAGATCTTGTTGCTCAAACTACTTGGTACCCAAGCTATGAGTAGCTAATGACAATAAGCTTCAAGCTATGAGTTGAGTTAATTTGAGTTATTTAGTTGATGTCACTAATGGAGATCTTTTTACTTGAGCTATGAGTTGCTCAATAATCTTTAAATATTTTAGTATTATRTAAACCTCCAAATATATTCTAAAGAATTTATCATTAAGTATCAACAAACGTAAACTTGTTACAATATAATCATTTGATATTTAAAATAATAAAACTTGTAATTTGGAGCATTTTCAATGACAAAAGATCTTGAAGATTCAAAAGCCTAATTGAATAAATTATAATTGAATGATGAATCATAAATGAGTTTAAATAGTTGTATCAATGTTAAATATAATATCTATGTTTATAATATAACGAACARCTACAAACAATCATTCATTACGTAAGTTTCAAGCTATTTAAAGAAACTCAAAAGTGACAAATTGTATTCAAGTAACAAACAAAGATTTAAAAAAACAAAACATAAATGCAATGAGATTTTTGAGTTTTATGACTTGTACCATTTTAGGAATTAGAAAGATAACAATTTACTGATTTGCTAGGAGATAAATCTATATTGGTATTCTATGATTTGACTTCTCACTTCTAAGGTTTTTAAATAAYTTTTTTTTKATAATTATTTTTTCAATCTATCATTTTATTAGTTTTAATTAGTTTTCTACATATAAATCTTGATAAAATTTTATAAGATAAAATCATAAAATRTATATTATTTACTTGAATATTRGCAAAAATTTAAATGTCAAATGTACTCACTAATAYATAGTATTGATTGATATAGACTATTGTTTAAAAAAGATTTGAAATTGGAAATCTAACAAATTATTCAATAGATTAACAATAAAGTTTTTTTGAAATTTAATGCATATAAATAATACAAAAAAATTATCTTCTTCAAATGAATTAGCTTTATTAAATCACTTGATTCAAAACTACTATTACAKCAAACAAGTATGCATAATATAGTCAAAATTCTAATTTTTTCATTTATGGTATATTTATCCAATCACTAAACACTTATTTGAAAAATATTTATTTAAAAAATAATGGCTAGAGATACTTAAAAAATCATAATTTAAAATGCTATTGCATTTTTTTTATACAAYTATTGAGTTATCAAAACTCAAACATTAATGACAAATTAGCTAAATTAAAAATCAATTAGTTTTAATATAGCAATTAATTTAAAACTACTACCATAGCTTTGGTAGATTTGCACTTAATCATTGAATAAAGTGCAAAAAATAGATAAGCACCCTAAAAATTAATATATTAAAATTGATTTTTTTTAAAACATAATTAAAATAAATTAGGCATTCATCCAATTTTTTCATCCAATATCTAATTTACTCTAAGATCCCGTGGCCGAGTACAAAGAGTTATTATATGCAAACTCGGCTATGGGTAGGACATCCAACCAGTTGTTTTATCTACTAGTTGTGAACATTCTTAAATATTGATCCAATATCTAATTTTCTCTTTCTGTTTGTCTGATTGATTGCGGATGAAAAGCGGTTGTTGGAGAAGGTTGAATGTAGAAGAGTTTGTATAGTCTTCTCATAAATTTGGATACAAAAATTGGGCCTCGATATGATATCATGTGCTTTGGTGTTCCATAATGTTTCTAATTATTGTGCAAGTAAAATGTGACTGTCTCATCAGAGTCAATGGTTTCATTAGTCGGAATGAAATGGGCTAGCTTTATATTTTTACCCACCACTACCATAATTGGGTCATAACTTTCATTGTTTGGCAATTTGACAATGAAGTCATTCGATACTCGTTTTCAAGGGAATTTGGCGTTCAAAATTGGCTACAATAATTTGTATCTTGGATGATGTGTAGGTTTAGAACATTGGCAAAAATCATAAACATCGACATATCGATGAACATAGCGTCTCAAAGTTGGCCAATAAAAATTTCTTGCCACAATGTCCATTCTTTTAGTTCTTCACTAGTGTCCCGCAGTTGGGGAGTTGTGCCTTGATCTCAATAATTACCTGTCGATGTAGTGTCTCATTGTGTGGTACAAATATTTTATTTCAAAACTATAGAATCTTCTCTGTTATTTATACGCTTGAAAATGTTGCCTGGCATCCACTTGGGCCTTATGTGGACCATTCTATTAGAGCGTTTCATCCTTATTTATATTTATTTTAATTTTTTCTATCAGACTTGCATCATTTGGAACTGGTTCACATGATTCTAGCATTGCTAATTTGAATAATGGTTGTGAAGTATCATTACCTTTTTTGTAATATCCATTGGCTGTGAAAGCATGTCAGCTCTCCCATTTAGTGACCCAGGCCTATTCTGAATTTTGAAATTGAATCCGGAAASTAACTCTAACCACCAAGCCTGGCATTGATTAAGCTGTTTCCTAGTTAAAAAATGCTCGAGGTTTTATGGTCAGAAATTACCTGGATTTGGTGGGGAAAGCCTTCTAGATACATCAGCCAGTTTTGTAATGCCAATACGAAAATAATTCTTTGTCATAGATGTCATAATTTAATTTTGCCGATGAAATTTTTTTAGCTTCAATATGCAAATGGGTGTAAATGCTTGTCCTTCTCTAGAAAAGCATTATTCTATAATTAAAACAAATAAACCTTTCTAAGGTGATGTTGTCAGACCGGTCTCGCGGTACCGGACTTAGTCACATTACAAATGTTATGACTACAGATGACCCCTCTATAAACAAATAAACCTCTCTCTTTTATTCTAATCTTGTCAAACCAACCCCGGATTGATTGCTTCAAATTTCAAAGAGGTTGTACTCTATCACCTCAAATAGCCGGAGGTTGTCAATGGAGACTTTACATTTCTTGATCAATTGGGATAGCGTCAATGTAGATGTATGGGGAGTTTTGTTAGAATGGCATTCATTCCACAACTTTGGCACTTTTACAATTTAGACTATGTGGTCTGAAATGCATACCTATCCTATACGGCTATACCTATCCTATACCTATCCTATATGGTTTAAACTGCACGGTCTAAAATCTGTACCTGTCTTAGATGATTTAAACCACGCAATCTGAAATCTATACCTGTCCTAGATGGTTTAGACCGCACAGTCTGAAAATGGCGTATGGAATATGGCCATTTTAACAAAATTCTGTATGTATCAAAACTCATTGCACAATACGGGGATGTCAACAATAGGTTGGGACTGTCAAGCACTGCCGCGACGCTCCTTTGAGATGCTCTTCCACAGTAGCCCTGCAACGTCCTCTGTTCATTCGTGGGTGGATTGTGAAGAAGCCAAAACGTCTTTTCTTAAAGGAAAGTGGCATGATGGAGCATCCTAGAGAAATCCTGCTGAAAATTTTCCGCGAAGATTGCTCACGTTATGGTGAAAACGGAAGGCTTGATTAGGTGAACCACACTCGCCGCCTTAAACTTTTTGTTGTCGATCTTCATATTTTTCGGACCTTCAAGGAATTAGTTACAAATTTTTGAAGTTGTAGTGCAGTGGTCACTAGAAGCGACCACCTCCTGAAATGTACAATAATAGTACATTGAAGAAAGCAAAATGTACCTATGTAGCATGATCGCCTTTAGAGCATAGGCGTTTTAAGAGCAGACTACTTTATTTTTAGGCAGACAATGTAGAAAGCGGTCTTTCAATGGTTGGAGTGATGCAATTGTTTACATCTGTATGTACAAATGGATGAAATGTGCAAAATGTGGATGAAACTTAAATTATTCATCCCAAGTGGTAAATTATTTATCCAAGTAAGAGCAATATTGCTTTTAGGGCCTTGCTTCCATGTGAGCCAATCAACAGTGGAGCAGAGATTCCAGAAAAGCCAAACCTCCCATTCCACCAGTGATCAGTCAGTTTTATTAGTTCCCAACTCACGTGGAAGCTGGCCTTTAGAATATGTAGCAAATTAATGATTTCATCCATTGAAAAAGGGAAAATATATTGCCTAATATTCTCTCAAAAAAATAGAATCATTGTTCAAGAACAATATATTGCTCAAGAAAAAAACATTGTGCACCAATCAATGAAAAGTTAAGGCCTTGTTTACATAGAAAATGAGGAGGTTACAAAATTGAGTCTTGAGAAGTCTTGATATTGAGAAAGCAATCTTTGTTGAAGTGACGTAGTTGTTTACATGTATCTATATGAATGGATGCAACATGCAAAAAGCTGATGAAACTTAATTAATGTTTACATTTGTATAAATGGACGATTATTTAAAAATTCAATCATGTGAGAAATATATATATATATATAGATATGTTTATATTGCCTATAAGATTCTTTAAGTATGTCATATTCAAAGGGTTCTAGATCAAAGGTGAAGAAGAAAATTCTCATAATCTAATTGTGACTCATTCCAAACTTGGTCCAAAAGCAGTTTTTTTTAATTCCACCTAATTTTTTGCAATCAAAATATTAATGATGGTACTAGGATCAATTTAACTTTTCCATACACATTGCATGATAGCAAATTATTTTCACTTTGAAARTTTATAATTTATTCAATCATACACAATGTTCTAGRAAAAATACRTACTAATATGTATTGAAATATCTTTTTATAAACTATCAACATCCAACAATAATTAGATATAATCAAGTTYTAAATTTTGGAAATTAGGATTATAAACTTCATAATGCTAAGTAGTAATTTTACAATTCATCCTTCTTCAATGGTGCCAATTTGTCCATTAAATTTTTTTTAATAGCTACTCTATGTAGCAATGAAATTGTCTATAAAAATTGACATCTTATTCTCTATGTCCATAATATGAAAGTTTCATCAACAAAACATTATATTATCTASGCAATTATTTCATTAGAAGAACTTTGAGGTTTTTAAAAGGCCATAGGCTCCCAAARAAGATACCTTCTAAATTTTGCTAAGGTGGTCAAAGTGAACTACTAYCCCAATTACAAGAGCAATTCTCAATTTGGACATGTGCTATACTATTAGAAGCACATTTGGTAACCCCTATAGTAAACTTGCTAATTATAGTAGAGACAAAATCCAAATCCTTCTCCACATAAATATAGAAACTTGCATGTTTTGAAATTTTGCATGATTATCAAATGTCATATTATGATTCACCTACAAAAAAACAAAATGCAAAAATATTTCCTCCTACAAATTTTATTACAATTTAAAGGGAATGAAGTTGAAATCCAGTTAAAATTTTTTTGATACAAGATTTGGTTCCAATCACAATTAAATTGATGGTTGAATTGTGCAGTTAGTGTTTGGTAATTGGATGGTTTTGTTGAGTGGTTTTTGGAACTGTGTAGTAAATGGTTGGTTTACTCTACACCTTTGACTAGCTTAGCAATTGTTGACTTTGATTAGCTCAATAGAATGTAAGAAGAATATCYCATATGCTTACAAAGAATACTTCATGAGAACCCACACCATTTTAAAGGCCTCAAAATTGTATAGCTCCCAACAACTCTAAAAAACAATAACCCTTGAAGGACTGATGACCGCAAAAATCATCCATTTTGATACCGTGGGAATCAATGATTTAAAAAAAAAATTCAAAGGCACTCAATGGAAGTCAAAATGCTCTAAAAGAGCTTCCCTTTTCATACAAAATTCCCCAGATAAATAGTTGCACTTTTGTCTGTACACATGAAAGATTCTTTGTCATCCATCAGACACAAAACATCCACCTCGACATCTAAGGGTTAAACTAAACATGTACAGGCTCATACAATTTGTAGTAAAAGGTATACTGGTAGTAACTTAACCCAGTTTATAAAAATTCATGTACTAATGTCCAGGCATGTCTGGGCAATGATCTGGACAATGTGGCCCGTCGTGTGTAACACCGTTTCTGTCCCTTTTGCGTTTAGCATTAAACCTGCAGCATGATTTTTCTCTGCAGAATTCAATGGTACATACATGAACGTGAATATCTCTGTGAAAGCTATTAAAAAAATTGGACCCCACCGTCTACAATGGTGACTGCACTTCATTATTTATTACTAAATCAGTAATATTCTCACAGAAAATGACGAAAATGACTTTGATATGAAAACGATTCCATCAAGACAAAAAGGGTTTAATACATACTCGGGATTCATTGGGAGCATCTCGTCTTGCATACTGCACATCAATAAGAAAGTAAAGAAAAACGTTGGTTAATCAACATATCATTCCAGCATGATTGAAGGCCATATTCGTTATATTGAGACTTTTCGCAGTCTCATTTTTTATCTTCGACTCAAAGATAAATCGTTTGATCTCTTTATTAATATATTTTTACAAATAGATAACAACACTAACTTTTAGAATGTCATTATAGGATCACTATTTGAGCATTATTTATTTTTGGTTTCAATTACTATTTTTTTAAATGAATTTTTCAATAACTAGCGGTCTGTCTCAAAATCTGCGAAAGTCTCAATATAACAAATATGACATTATTGGAGGATAAGTTCATTTGAATAACAACAATAAAAAGTCTGAAGTCACATTTGTAAATGGCCCTACTGACCAACAATTGACACAAAATATGGACTCAACATAATGTTGGTCTCTCGAGATTGTTTGATAGCAACAAGAATGCGTTAAAATTGTCGTGCTCATTTCAATTTGTATTGAAAGTCATGCAATAACAAGTATGAATATCTCACCCTCGTATCCAGCGCTTAGCTTTAATCCAAGCCATCCTGAGTCGCTCGAGCAAGTTTTTGAATTCTTGAATCCAGTTAACTCCTGTATGGATCAATATAATCTAGACTGTATATTAGCAAATATGATATTTCGCTACTCATGGATAGAGTGCAAGTTGTGTAGAGATTTTAGTAGTCTTGAAACACAGGTACTTTCTAATTTGATGATGAGTTTTTTTTAGTGAGATTGAGAAATGTGATTTTGTTTTGCCAAAGAGCATAGTTACAATGAATTTCGACAACAGCTCCGTTGCTAAATGCTCATTATTTACAAATTGAATCTAATGCGGCACCTCAGAGCAACAAGTGTGGAGATAATGGAAGAAACTTACCATGATAGATATGGAAACTGACGTAACCAAGAACAGCAGTCATAACAATCCAGCTTGCACTCCACCCTTTCATCTGCATTCACAAACACGACGTCAGGAAGTCACACGTAATTATTGTCAATCAGAAAATCGATTTCTTCATGCTAAGTCCTGAGAGCTTGAAACTAGATATGACATTGCAAACAAAGCAGGTGCCTCCATTACTTGAAATAGATACATCGCAGTAAAAAAAAATTGAACTAAAAATGTGACTGTTTGTGCTGTTGTGAATGTTAGGAGGAATGTGTGTTGTGGATTTTAGGGTTTTGATTTTGATACCATTATGTAACAACAGAGTTACCTTGAATGGACACCCCTGAAACATGAAATGTCTCAACTTTCATTGTTTGCCTTTAACTGAAACTCCTTGTCTCTCTGTCATTTGAAAAGTTGCAGTGATTTTGAGTCTTGGAAGTGTTCATTCAAGACTTTTTTTAGGTGTTTGAAGAACAAGAAAATGTTGCTTTATGGCGATTCTACCTTATTGAAGTTCAGAGCATGCCCTAAAGTAGCCTCAAGACCTTCAAGGAGGCACATCCATGCAAGTAGGAGCTCTTTCTCAACCCCTACCTAGCATGATATTTCTCACAATAATAACAAACCTCGCAAAWTTTAGAGCTCAAATTCACTACATGAGATTCATTTCGTGGGTTGCAACTTATAAAAGACCATAGACATATTCTTGAGTATTGACTTAGACTTGCTTCAATTGTTGGACAACTACAACAAGCCTTGTATTTTCTTTAAGCTATGAAAGTGGAGATTTTGAATTTTAGGGTTTTGAAATTGATGAAYAAAGGCATGCTCATATTGCATGGCACTATGGATCCTTCACCTCCAGATACGAATACGATGCACTTTGCACCTTCAATCCTATGAATAGTGTTTTCAACATGGTTCCTATGATTGGATTGTAAAAGTTTGGATGAACCTTGCTGGTAGTCAAATGGAAATTATAGATTCTCTTAGCATGCATTTTTAAAACCAATCTATGATATGCAAAATGATTGGTTTTCCTTGCCGTTGGTATTGTTGAATTTTTAAAAATTCCACATGAAGTTAAATGTGAGAAATGGAGAGAGCAATTGAAATTTTATGTTTTTTTTTACAAACATTAATTTGTTATGAATTTTTGAAGTGTATTTAACCCAGTCTAGCCCATGTACAAACAACATGAGAGCAAATGACCCTCCCTAAATCTAATAAACTCTCTACAATAATGTGTTAGATTGATCCCAGCCCCTGGCTTATTAGAAGTTCTATTGTACAGAGAAAGTAATTGGGGACCACAAGCAAGGGAACGACGTTAGGGTAGACAAATTGCCCACCACTTTCTTGAGTTCTTCGGCACAAACGGAACATAGTACCTTTGTTGTTAGTGACTTTGATGTCCTCTCTCTGGTGCAACAACTCTATTAGGGTCGAAGCTTACACAAGCAAGGACGGTGGAATCTGAACCGAAGACAAGCTTGAGTATGTGAGACCTAAAACCGCTCCTTCATAATCRGCCTCTCCGGAACCCATTAAATCTGACCGTTCCTAGAACTCCAGCATCTAAGTTCTGCAAAGAAGTGCAACCTATTTTTTAGGGATGTCAAGTTCAACACTAAAAAAAATACGTAAACCACAACGTCATGTAACTATGCTCTCAACGGCCGCCAATACTAGCTCCACGTAGGCTTAGGGAATACAAACTGCCTCTAGTGTAAAAGTTGTGTTGTTGCAATTCCTGTGAACGCCTTCTACCGTTGCTGTAAGTCACTAATGCAAACGTATCATTAGTATGGCAAAGAAATGGATAGAGTTTGTAAAAATGAGACAATCACATTTTTAGAAGGTGTGGTTGTAGCATCGAATTGAGGTGGGCCTTTAGATTACGAGTTCTAAAGTTCTAGGATGTATGTTAAATTCAATGTGTTATAGTCATTTACCTCCAAATCTTAAGCCAAAAATTATGTCTTGTAGTTGTACTACTATCTATTATCTTA
Source organism: Pleurozium schreberi (assembly GCA_006891605.1). Lineage (NCBI taxonomy): Eukaryota > Viridiplantae > Streptophyta > Bryopsida > Hypnales > Hylocomiaceae > Pleurozium > Pleurozium schreberi. The sequence continues at coordinate 24,139 of VACF01001212.1, forward strand.
AGTTGAATCAAAAAGATCTTAAAAAAAATAAGCAAAGAGATCATGAATTTACTTTTTGGTAAATTAGGGTGTCTTCTTAGTTGTCCTTGCAATAGTTGTCTTTCAATTGTCCTAGGGATTGTATCCTATAGATGTGCACCTTGACACCTAATTGAAAAAAACTTGCCTTTCAAGGATTGGACAACCACTGATTGTAAAGATGTGAATTTATTAATTTGAGTTTTAGACTTCAATAAGAAGATTTACTCATACAAGACAATGAAAAATTAATACAACTAAGGTTGGCATAGCTAGTATAAATTCCAATAGGGGTACTCACATCTTTTTCACTCATTGTGCTTCCATATCACTATAAGAAATTCTTGTTTATGTGATGGATTTTAGGTGACATTGGGTTTGACAACCCATGTTTTAATGCCAAAAACAATGTCCAATATAATATCTTGATACTTCTATTGTGAAGGTTTTGCAACGTCCATTGTTCTCCTCAGGAGAAAAAAATGGGAGGGCTAAAGATTTAGCAAGCAAAGCATATTTGTTTGCACTTGGTGTGCTTTGTACATTGTAAGAACTCCGTGCTTTAGGTGACGGATAGTTTAGGTGACATCTAATGTAGCAACCTATGCTTTTATTGTAACAATAATATCCGCCATAACATCTTGATGTTGTGGTGGAAGTTATTGTTGACATAAAAACTTGGGTTGCCAAATTGGATGTCACTTAAAATCTGTCATTTAAATACGGTTTCATATAGTGGTAGTTTCATTGCATTGCCTACCTTTGCACCTCGAGCAATGACTGACACATGCAATTTTGCAAGTTGGCTTTTTGTATTTTTAGTTGCAAGAGAATCCGTTCTTCATAGAAGTCTCCTACATGACAGAAAAAGGGTGTTACACCTTCTGCATGAAATTATTTTCCATTGGCTCATGTTTTCTCACAAACTATTTGTTCTCCGGAGAAGTTTGCCTACCCCTAATGTTGTGGTCCAAGACGTACAACCAACAGTCATGATGTAATTTGCCTAATCTATTGAGGTTGAAACTTGCTTACTAAAGCACAATACCATCAATGCCAAAGTATGAATCATATATGCCAAAGTATGTGAATTCACCAAGGTAGTTGAATTAAATTCAATATCAACAAAGATCATAAAAAGGCTTGGTAACTCATTTTTCCAATATGCGCATTTAAAGGAGTTCAAAGGTTGGTATGGAATTGAGAAAGGGATTGTCATAAAAAGAGTGGTAATATTGSAAATACTAAAATTGATCTAACCTAATGGTGTTTTGAAAATTCAATGATGATAATTTAAATTGTTGACAACAAAAAAAGACTACTTATAAAGTCAAATTGAGAGAGACAAGTGTTTTATGTGTCAAAGAGAGAGAATCAAATGATATGTAGATTTTGTTGAAATAGAGAGAAACTTTAAAGAGATGACTACTAAATCAAGGAGCTAGACCTTCAAGGTCAAGTTGCAAGAGAGATAGTGTGTATGTGAGCTTGAGAGTTGGACAGTTGCCTCCATAGCAAGATGATGAAGAAGAAAAGTTCATAAACCTTGGTCACCATTTCTAAATCAAATTTCAATTAAGAAACTAGGCTAGCAAAAGAATCTCCACCAAACACCATAAAAATATTTATTTCTTTTCTTAGAAAAGTTTGCAAGTTGCCTTCTTGCTTGATGGATGAATGGACAACATATTGTTCACAAATGATACTTTCCAAGTCACATTGGATGTAAGGTAAGACAGCCCATTGTGGTCAGAATTTGGAGTTTGGCCTCACACCACTAGTGAAATTTTTTAATTTTTTCCCCACTTAAAGACAAGTGTGAGAAACAACAAGTGCAATTGAAACTATATTTTTTCGATAAAGTATGAATTTGCTAGGAATTTTTGAAGTGTTCAGTTTTCCATGGCCCAATAGGGTTTGTAGACCACCCCATAGCCAACAAAATCTAAATCCATGATGGTCATCTCACTACCTAATGCAATCACAATATTTTCTAACATGGAATGCCTAAAAAGTCAATCCATGTAATGAATTTTACATTGAAAAGTTGGAAGTGCCTTATGTGGTCACTAATCACTCCATCACTACCATGTAAGACATTGATTGTGGCCCAGATCTCACAAAACCAAGAAAACCACAATGGGACCACTTCATAGGTGACCACTATGGAAGAAATAACGGCAATGGGTTGTCTTACCTTATTTCCACTAATAAAATTGTTTAGATGCAATTCAAGGTGTCCTTGAATACCATTTGTCTTGCTACACTAAAACATTGATCTTGTTGTCTTGTATGCTTCATGCAACTTGTCTTGCAAAGGTTGTCTTGCATTTTTGTCCTATGAAGGTTATCCATTATAGCTATTATGTAGTCTTTTCCTATAATTATGCTAAACCTATGCCAAATCTACCTCAACTATATAAAATAAAGACAAAGAGTCCTTTTATAGCACCTTCACTTCCAATTTCTACCTATATGTTTCACAAAAAAACAATGTATTGCAAACAAATACTGAAAGCTGTGATTAGCAAAAAACGTGTCAGGGAAGAAAATGGCAAATTAAATTGCATGTTTACATCGATGGTTCCAGAACACAAGATGATTGTCTTGGCAAACACAGAATCATTCCGTAACAAAGGACAATCTTCACAACTCTTTACTAAAAATACAGAATGCTCTCTACAAAATTATACAATACAGGTTCCAGTGTCGAAAAAAACCCATTAATCAATGTCTGAAAGCTTTGTAGGAAATTGTATGAAAACTGACACCTAGCACTGGATGAGCAGGAGAATGCACGATTCGCAAGTCCCCTGAACTGAATGCTTAAATCATGGCAGTCCAGAGGAAAAAAAAAACGATTAGGTTCTAATTGCAGATTAAGAATCAATGCTAACTTACATGGAAGACTAATCCCATCCTGGAGCTGATGATGCACCGTTTGTTCCCCCGTTCGTTCCCCCATTCAAGTTCTCCTTGGATGCCACCTGCTTCTTCACCCAAACCATGGCGTCCTGGAAGCCCAAGTCGAAAAGCTCATCGAGAATGACATCGTCGGCTGGTTCCAAAGCCCAATTGAAGAGCTGGAACAAAACAAAACAATTGTCCCCAAGCTTAAGTCTCAATTACACATCCTGGTCTATTATCGTCCAAATTCCAATCTAAATTCTTACTTTAAAATACACTTCTAAACGAAACAAAAAGTATGATTAAATCATTCCTTTCATCTATGAAAACAGTTTTCTGAAATCAATCCCCCTCCCATGAGTGAAAACAGTTTCCACCATAAAAGTAATGTAAAACCGTCTAGATCAACGTTGACTGATGGCCAACTCAGCGTTTAACTATGAAAATCGGTAATTGCAAGCAGAGACGCTAAAAAATGGGTCAGCTAAATGGGTGGGATCACAAGCTAAAATAATCCATTGCATTTGTTCCATTTTAAGATGCATTTGGGGTAACAAGCGTCCAATCCGCCTCAACTGAATTATGCACAAAATAACGTAAAGGATTTCTTTGTTATCTCAATCTTGTTGCTTGGACTTGTGCGATCTAAAGTGGCCCTAAGATTGGAAATACAGAACAGACACGGCACTCAAATAATGGGGGCAAGATTGGAGATCTCAGCAAGTTTTCCTCGCTTGACAGTTGTTCCTTTTTTAGCAGTGATTATAAAGCTCTTCACTTGGGTCAAGATAAAATAAAATAAAATAATAAAAATAGTGAAAATAATGGGGGCAAGGAAGATGATGTGGGCACCTGTCGCATGCCAGCTCGAGTTTCGGCAGGGTTCAGATCAGGACTAATGCCTTCTGGGGCGTACAATGGAAACGCACATACCCTCACCTGCGTAACGTGGAGGTCACTAAAACCGTTAGGGACTCGTTCCCGTCTCCTCTACTGCCCCCTGAAGTCAACAGCAACTCATCTATTCATACACTCGGTTGACCTTCAATTCGCAAGTGGCGTAAGCATAACTTGGCTAAACTTCTAATCCATTGATCTTTGAACGGAGATATTTTAGGGTTGCCCACTATCACTTATAGTGGTCTACAATCTCCCAATCTGAATTTGCATAAGAATTTCATACATGGTGGTAGCAATTTGATGTCTACACATTTGGCTCTTGAACCCAAAGAACTCTCCGCAACTCTATACATCCCCCCAAAATCACATTCCTAGCTATGTGAAATTGCTTAATCTGATGCAAGTAGGTGTCCTCTTCCTTCAAAAGAAATTTTCAGGGGTTCTGCTGCCTGAAGGGCWAAAGGTYGTTGCGAAGACACTGAATCCCAATGGCGTACCCGTTGAAACAACCGCATGATTAAAGTAAACATCCCATTATTAGCAGCGATCAGCACGAATACTTACCGTTTCTTCTGCAGCTGTTGGTGGCATGAACATTGTGATACCTCCATCGACGCAGATTCGATTGCGGAAAATGGTGACAGGTCTAGGTGCCAAATACCTATCAACAACATTGCAAATAGATTAGAATATGAAGCAAGTACTGCAATGTTTAAAACTACAACACTAAATTTTCTGTAGATGCAAGTTCCATTTTCGTTGATCACTTTGAAACAGAAAAATGAAGATACATTCAAGCTGCATTTAAATAAGGGACTCCCCATCTGAAAGGGAAGAGCATACCCTGGAATGAAACATGATGTAAGAAGAGCATTGATCAAATCCTCTCTGGATTCGAAGTAATCTACTAATAGTCCTCTCGGCGACCGAAAAACTTGAGTCACCGCAACTGCATGATCAAATATTGCAGTRTTTAGTAAATCATTTCAAGAAAAGCACCGAGAATCTTCAGGACAAACCAGTGTACTTAGATAGAACTTCGAAAGCACACAATTGAAATCCCAAAGCTTAAGAATCTAGAAACTGGTCTCGGAACAATTGCGTAACCTCTAATTCTTCCATTGACTCTGGTGTGACAATCTTCTGGTAGGAATTTCTCAAGAAAATTTCTAAGAACAGCCTGCACAAAAAAACATTGAGCGAGATTAGTCCTGAATCCGTCAAGAGTTAGGGCCGAGGATTCTAAATCCGTAGAGACCCGAGCCCGTCTCCACTACAGACTTCAGTTACCAACAGCTACTCATCTATTTATACACTCGGTTGGCCTTCAACTAGCAAGTGGTAAGTATGACTTGGCTAAATGTCTAATGCCATAGATCTTTGCTTGGAAAGAAGGTTGTCTACTGTCAATTGTTGTAATCTACAACCTCCCAATTCGAAATTCCATACGAACTTCCTACACAGTGCTGAAACTCTGCTCTCAATAGAAATAACCCTTGTACCAAAATCTATCTCTCCACAGCTCTATACTAGTTTCTCAATATTCACCCCCCTACATAATGTTTGAAGTGACGAAAAGACTATCCTCAAGTTAAKTGGTATGTTGCTCTGAATCTTATAACCATTTTCATAAAGACGTGGCATGCGGGGAGCGGTGGTGCTAACCCCAAGGCGAAACGCGGTGCCGTAAGTGCGGCAATCGAGAGCAAGCTCTTTGGTGGCCTGCAGAGCTTCGTACACGCTTACGCCGCTTCCAACAACTGCGCACACAAGTGCCCCAGCAGATGATCCAGCCAGTGGTGTAGTCTCCTGTATATTCCCACCACTTACCTGCCTGAACAATCACTCGTACATACATACTCCCTCCCTCTTTCTAATACAGATTCAGTTCTCACCCTATCCACCCATATGGTGCCTTTAAGACCAAGGACTCAAGGTTCAAATAATCAATCCGATTGATCAATCTGAGAAAAAGTGTATTTCAGATGGGCCTGATATTATATCACCAGAGTCAGGGAAGAACATTGCACATGTTGGTCAATAAATTCATAAAATTGGATTTAAGAAACATATTTAACCTACTCAAAACTTCTAAAAACAACATGAGTCCCAATTTGGGCCTGTAGTCCATTAGGGGTTGATAAATCAATATTCTATCAACGTTTGGTAGGCTCAAAAATCAAGCCCGAGAAAACCAAGAATTCATCCTTTTAAAATGACCAATTCAATTGAATCCCAATTTGTTCATCTTGGTCTTTCAGGGGCTAAGGTAGAGACTCCATGAACCATCCGTTACATTAGAGGTTCCATTGACCATACAGGTGAGCTTTGATTTGTGCTTTGATTTATGCTAAGTGTGGTAATACTTCATGTATTGACATTTATTTTTTCAGAATTGATTTTGTGCTCTAACACAAAAGAAATGTGCAAACTTTTAGATGGTGCAAGTTCCTAAATTGTAAGTGGTTGTAGTGAAAAGGTTGTTAGGAAAGGTTCAAGGTTCACCTGTGTCGTGAATGGAACCTCTCCCTTACTGAATGGTGAATGGAGACTTAACATTATATAGTTTGAGTTTTTTTATGACCATTCCAACGCACTGGCATGAAATTTCACTCCGAGACTGAGAGAGAACGAGGCATGTCAACGTACAGTGATGTAGCCCTGTTCAATCAAGCACTGGCACACACCCAGATGGTAAGGAAACAGCAACCCGGCCGCGGAAAAACTGAACCCCGGGCTCGTGAACTTCAAATCTCGTTCGGCAATCACGTCCTTCTCTCGCCGCTCCCACAAATACGAAGGATTCAGTGTATCCCCCGTCACTGCAGCCGTCTCCTCACCGTCCGTCAACGGCTCGGTCGACTCCTGGATACCCGCCCGCCGGCTCTCTTCCTTRAGCGTCTCAAGCAACTCCTCTTGCTCCTGTATCGTACTCTCGACGGTACCTGCCAGTTTATAACAGGCGGAGCAACATTGCAATGGAAGTAAAAATCAGAAACCAATAACCGCACTTTATATCAAACCTAGAAGTAAAGCCCGAAAGGACCAAGGATTCATGCTCTGAAAATTATCAATTCAACTCGATTCAAAAACATAATTCAGATGAAGCCAAACTTTTTATCACATAGAATTTTGATTGTTTGCTGAATTATAAGTTACGGTATCAAAATGTACTCAACCAAAATAGAAACTCGCATTTCCTATTTTGAAAATTTGAACACTATCCAGAATCAGAACAAAAAAGATTTTTTTATATTTATAGCCACTACAAGGCAGCTTTATTAAAATTTTAACAGCTAGAAGTAACCGATGCAAAACAGGGGTCAGGCGGGAATGATCCAAACACGAATTMACCAAAAGCTAAACCCCGAAAAGACCGAGGATTCGTAGTTTGAAGGAACGAATTCAATTCATCACGTTGCGAAAAATATGAAGCAATATCTTATACCACCAGAATCAGCAAAGAACATTCCATGTGATGGTAAAAAAATAAGCAACATTGAACAGACGAAAGTCCCCATATAACCTACTCAAAACTACTAAAAAACCAAATCGAAAATTTCTTCATTTACCTGCGATTTCAGTGTCAGACCCATTTTCAGATTGGACGGGGCTCCCGCTTTTGTCGTCGGGAGTCTTGAACCGCAAGGAGAAAATGATATCCTCCAAGATTTTGGCGGGTGAGAATTTGGGCAACATCATCGTGACTTTCATGGCAGGATCACGAGTGGCCTTTCGAACGGAAGAAGGCTTGGCGACGAAGAAGAATGGCTTGTTGACGGTGGGCAGGGATTTCCATGTTCGGGGTTGAAGGCCCAAGCCCCCACTCATGTTCACAAGTCCCTTGACCCCCGCCATAGCACTCAATTCCCCCTCTACCGCACCAGTGCAAATTTGCACACAAGCTCGTCAACAATCACGCCAACAATCTCGCATAATTATGCCCACAATAGGGTTCCAAACCAATGACGTAACAACCAATGCCAAACCCTAATCACTTGTCGTCTTAAAAGAAAGAATCCCCTCAACTCAATTCCTGCAAACGCTCCAGAGCAAAAACTCGTCACTGATCAAGCGCTCCCTCGCTCTCCCTGGGCAATCGATTCAAGCGAAAAAGCGGTTTCAATATCAGCGTAAAAACTAATGCAAAGCCGAAGCAATCGAACAAGGAACCTCAGCTCACCTGATAACAAAAATTCTCTACAGATTTTTCACAATTCCGTCCCCACCAAGTATAGACGTAGGCAGAAAAATGCTCTTCTGCAAACGAATTTCAAAACCTCTCCAATTTTTACGGCACTCCCTTCAACCATTCTCTCCTCTTCTGGCTCTTTCTTTCCGGCATCATGGCTGTTCACCATGACCATGACTGTTCAATTTCAAAATAGAGAACGGCGAAGAGACACGAACAGCAGTAAATTAATAAAAAGTGTTCATAACTCAAAGCCTCAAATATCAACCAACTCTCTGCCTAATCCACAACAACAACAGCAACAATCCACTCCAAATCGTCAACACTGGAAGTCCTTGCACGGCAAGAACCGAAAGAGTAGAATTCTTGTGACGAAATTCTTACAAGGGGTTCCACAGATGAGCAGTAGTGCAAGAGAATGCGACAGAGCTTGAGGGCAATTTCCAATACGAAATTGTGGAAATGGGCTATTGAGGGATTTTTTGAAGCAATTTTTCTTCAACAAATTTGGAGCTSCAAAGGGAGCTGCAAAAGGAAGAGTTGAGTCCCAAGTGGTGAGAATACAGTGACAGGTGGAGGAGTCGTGGGCGACTGATCTGTGTGGATGGACCACGGTCTTAGGGGGGGGGTGCGTGACCGTGGTTTGGACGGGGAGTGAATTCATAGACTATTTTAAATTCATGTAAGACACTTTTGACTTGTTCAACCGTCAAAGGTTAACTCCTAAACTCCCAAGTGTTTCTTTGGAAGACACTTGAAGGTTTGGATATATTCGTATAATCTCAATTTTTGACACAATTTCGTGAATTTTTTTTTAAATATAGAAAAGTACATTATAGTTTTTGAAAAATATAATCTTAATTAAAATTGGTACCCATGAGCAAAAGTTATACAACCCTAAGCCAAAAATGGAGTTTACCAAGTAATACCACAAAATTACTAAAATTCAAAATATATATTTAAAAAAAATTCTCTTAGAAAAAACTTCATGGAAAGGTTTGATTCATTATATTTGTACAAGCAGAAAGGAATTCATGCAGACTCTTGGTTTCAGTCACTAAAATATCTTCTTCAAAAAATAACTTATAGATGCATTTTTGAACTTTATATTCACAATTTTTCAAAAAAAGGTCCCACAAGGTTAAGTTTGTTTTCTAAAATAATCTCATTGTTTCAATTGAAGTGTTTCAATTCCATCCTAGAGCTATTATCAATATAGGTTTTCCTTTCATCTTGTTCCTACATATACTCAACAATTTTTCAATGAATGAAAATCTAGATCTTTTAGACTTTTCATTTTAATTTATAAGATTTTTTTTATTATAATTTKTTGGGGTCTAAATATTTTATAGAAAAATTTTAACTTAAGAAGATTCAAAGTGGTTGGTTGCAATAATAACTCTTATCATTATTGTCTCTAATAGATCTATTTCAATGAGTACTGTGGCTTTTGGAATTACTTTTTTTAAATAAAATAAAACATAAACAATTTTGAGAGCATTAAAAATTATTACATTTGTAAAAATTCAAGGCCAAAGAAAATTATATCTAAAAGTTATGCAAAAAAAGAGAAAAATAGAAAACGCTAAGAAAATGGATACTTTGATGTTTGATTATTAGAAAACAGTGAAAGAACTCAATAAAATAAAACAAAGATTGGATATTTTTATAATTTGAAGGCGCTCGTTCTCAACTATTTGCATCTTTGGAAAAAAAACATTGTGTTCTCTGCACTTGCACAATGGTAGTGCACTTTGAGCACAAGTGGAAAGTGGGCACTATATTATTTTTTTTAAATCTCTTTGTTGGCTTGTATAACTTTTGTAKAAACCTTGTCTTCCAATTTTGATCTTCCAATTTGCATTTTGGGGTCGAAAGTAGACATTCAATTAGGTGAACTAATTTTCAAAAAGTGTAAAAACATATTTAATGTCTACAATATTAAGTGTACCTTCAATTCAAATTTTATGTACATTGGATGTACATTGCAAAAGATATAGCCAAAAAAACCCGGTCTGAAGTCAAAAGTCTAAAAATAAGGACAAGTGTTTTTCACAAGTTACAACTACCCTGGTCAAATCTAATCATAAAAGGTGAAAAAATAACATTTATTCTTTATTTCAAACACAATATCTTGCAATGCATACAATCAAAGTTTCCAAAATTTCTTTTACACATTCTTGTACTAGTCTAATGTAAGATTCTATGGTTGCATATCTCAAACAAACCATTTTTAATCTTTCTTGCTCTTTGCAATAGAAATGATAGCTTTGAGTGCATTTGGATGAGAAAAAGGCATTGGGACATTAGGAGTTAAGTCATTTTCAATACAATATTCTACATCAATTACAAGTGATTCAACAACATATACAATAATATGAAGAAAAACTCAATTCAAAAGCAATTATAGCTTGTTAATGAGTGATTGGTTTTCAAAGTAAACCATCCAATATACTCAACTTTGTAGCCATTTTAAAGATCATTAAAAAAACTCCKATTTAAAAAATATGTAAAATGAGAAGCTATTTTCTTTTCAAATCAACAATTTGAATAATTCATAGTTTAGTCATAAAAATTCTACATAATGTACACTAACTTGAATTGAAAATATCTATCAATGGCCAACAAAACCTAATTATTAATATTAGGTGATAAAAATAATAGTAATAATCATGCACAAATTTTCATTAGTAATAGATGTACTATACATGATTTTTTTTCCACAAAAAATACTAAACTTTTGGCCAATATCAACAAGTGAGTCTTGACAAACCCATGAAGCAAAACAAATCTTGCACTTGACGTTGTCATTGTGCTTCAACAAGAACAATTTTTAATAAATAAAAATGATAACTATTGATATAAGATATACAAGACTTGCACATTCAATACGATGATTGACATTGTTAATTTTTAAAGTCCCAAGGCATTATTTCTATCCAAAACCATTCAAATTTAATATCTCTATTGCAAAGTTAAAAGAATTTTAATAATTATTTTTTTGCATATCTAACAATAGGATCTTGTAATAAACTAGTGTTAAAATGTGTCGAATAAATTGCAAACAATTAGACCATGTAGGTTGCAAGATGTTTTCATTTAAAAGTGATTGAATTAACTAAGATTTTTTTCACTTTGCTTGACAATGTCTTAGTTTCAAATTATTGCAAGTTGACTTTGTAATTTTTGGCTATGATTTTGAGTATCTAATTGATTTTGACTACCTAATTTTTTATGTTGAAGTGTTGATTTGAAAATCTAAGAAACTYATTATTTTTTTAAAACAAGTTAAAACATTCCTTGAAAACTAAATGGTTATTGGTTCTAATATGAAATTGAAATACACTAAACTCAATATCAAGATTGTTTTAGCAAAAAATCATCACTTGCTGAAACTTTGTTTTGAATAATCGTAAAAATTGAGTTTAGAAATAAATCCTGGAAGCTATGGTCTATTGTTTTCCACATAACAAATCCAAATGGAATGAATCAAAGCTTCTCGCTAGATAAAACTACAATCTATGAGAAAAAGAATTTTTTAAATCATTTATTTATTTTTAAATTCTTTTTGTCACATGAACTAAAATTTAGGCTTATTGTGCCATAACTTTTGCTCCTAGGCATTGAAGGAAATGAAAACTATATTTCTATCTCTTCAAGAAGTTTCAAAAAATCACAACAAACATTGAGACTTGAAGAGCCTATCCAAAATCCATTTCGTTCCTTGTGGGGACAAAGGAACTTTTGTAGTATAAAAGATTCAACTCTTTACTTGGAAGCTTCAACTTTTACAAAACATGGTTTCGTTAACCCAAAGTTGCTAGCATATGAGCGTGGGATCTTGATCCCATGAGCCTAAATACCTAGGCACCTATATTATTGACACCTTTTGTAGTTACAGGATGCCTATACAATAGACCAACTTCAATGGTTATAGGATTCTATGTTATAGGTTTCTATGTTATAGGATACCTTTAGAGGCTATGGATAAGTATGTTACAAACGTCTTCCATGGTTATACATACGTATGTTATAGGCACCTTTAATAGTTGTAGGGTATCTACTTAAACCTAGGCTTAAGGCTCATAAGCTCACATTTCTAGGCTTACACGATAGCGTCTTGTCTTTGCTTAGTAACCTAGGGGTTTTGGATGTATCCCTTGTAAGAGGCATATTTAAGTCGAGCGTACTCGAGGGGGTTGAGACAACTTGCAAACTGACGACCTAGCCTATTCATCAAGTAGTTGGATATTCTTCACCATCTTCTAGTTTCAAGAGATAAGCTTTCAAACCTTTCATTTGGAACTGTAGACACGTTGCAATAGTGTACATTTTGGGAGGTCAAAAATTGCACCCTCTTCTTCCTTTCAAGTTCTTTTTGTATTTCAAAGACATAAATCCGCATTAGAAGAGATTCAAAAGGATGATAGTTTGGCTTATTGTTACATATATTTAGAAAGAAAATACAAGTTGTTGTAAGAAACAACTAAATAGAAAGCTTTGCAACTAAACTTTATGTTTGCTATACTGTAGGACACCACCATGATCTCACGAAGGAGCCTTCCGGTGGACGTTGTGGAGTAAGTGCTCTCTTTCTTGTCAATACCCACTATAAGTAGGATGCGGGTAGGTTGTAAAGAATGGAATGAGTTGATTAACAACGCAACCTTTCACRCCTTGTGCRACAAGAACAKGAAGAATARAGACTATCTATTCTTATGGAAAAAAAGAAGTTTTGAGCTCCCTGTCAAACGAGGATATCGCCAAGGTTTGGAGCAACTTTTTCATTTCGTTGACCTCGACATGGAGCGGTGGTATTCTATCCCTTCAACCCAAGTTTTACTGACTTGTAACTGCGGCCGCAATGAAGAAATGGCGCCATGTTTTCTAAGTATGGAGAATGGCCTCGTTTGTGAAGTCATTCCCTTCTACCACATGTCGATTGAGGGAAAAACCTTACGTATCTCCATCTTGGATCTAATTGCCAAAACAAGCAACAGACTACCATTCCAAGATATATACTTGCCTCCACCTTCTTATGATGCTATGATGTTAGACCTTTCTTTTGGTGATTGCAATGGATCAAGTCACCTACAACTACAAGGTTTTCTTGTTCAACACATTGAAGAACATGCCATTTGCGTATGTGCTCAAATCTTGTACCTAACAATGGCAACTGGTAGGAGGGCTCACACAACCAGTGGATGACGCGATTGCCTTCTGAAACTCTATATTTGCATCCCTAAGCAAAGGTGTAAGCAAAGGTGTAGTGAACTTTTTCTTCTTCTTTCCAAATGAACAAAATTGCTATCTCCTTCAATATTTTGTAAACATCTATTGAACCACATTCAAGATTCTTTGATAAATTTGAAACATATCTTATGTTTGGCAAAGAAATTAGAAACTTACTATAATTGCTATACACACTACTAGATGGTTCACACTCCCATCTTGCAATGTTTGGCAACGAGTGGACATAGCTAATAACATTCCAATGTGATTCTTCAATTGATTTTCAAAAAGTCTACTAAAGGTTGTCCAAAATTAACAATGTTTTGGACCATGCTTACAGCTTGCTTGAGCATGATCCAAAGTTTTTCTTCTCCTAGCCTGTGATGAAAATTGTTCCTCCAAAGAAAAAGCTCTAGCTTTTAGCTATATGACTAAATTTGTTTCATTGTGTAGGTTCTTTACATGAAGAATGTTTCCAACTTTGTCTCTTCCACTATCACAGAGGAGAGTGACACATTGACACCTTTGCCAAGGTTTGGCAGATTAACCCTTGAAGAACGGCCCGATAGCCGTGGAAATCATGCATTTTGATACTGTGTGACATCATCTACTTTGAAAAGCCAAACATAGTCAAAGGCAATTCACATCATGCACCGGAAGGAAGCTATTCATGCCAGAGCTCTTCCGATCTCTCAACTAAAGGAAAACAGTCCACGTATGCAATACAGTGTGAAAGCTAAAGACGGCAAGAAGACGGCAAAAGGTGGGCCCTTTGAAGTTTCTCGGAAATTCAAAGACAAACTTTTTCTCAACTATTCTATTGCAAGAGCCATCGCCGCCGCTTGAAGGCAAAAGGTGGGACCTATGAAGTTTCTTGGAAATTCAAAGACACATGTTTTCTCAACTATTCTACTGCAAAAGCCATAGCTACCGCTTGAAGGTGAACAAGAGTCCAAAATCACGCATTAAAAACGTCCCGTTACAGCCACCTTCCACCTAGAAACCTCCGGTAGAGTTTTATTGCCATGACACATCAAATGTTTTTTCATCCATGCACTTTCTTCCTTCCTCTCTAATGTGAAAACCCACTACCATCCGCAACCAATCACATTCAAGAGATGTTATTGCTTCTTACCTTCCTATCACTCATGTGAAGTGCCTTTCATTGGAAGTCAAAGTACTAGTATATATCTTCCCTTTCCACTCCTAATACCGAGGATGAAAAGTTGTAATTATGTCCTACATGGTTTGATTCTCTATCATTGAGAGGACACAAACGCCCGCCGAGGAGTTCAAGGGTTAATTTACAAAGGAAAATTATGTATTCCAAGCTTATTGTCTGCCTCAACCGCTTGTTTGTCCTTGTGATATCATGGCTTCCGAGATCCATTCTTATTTCCAATTCCGAGGACGATTCCCATGCGGAGACCTATTTTTTGACTTGAGAGGATGAGAAAGGTATCTTATTTGAGATGTATGAGATTCTAGTAGACAAGGGAAGCTCCAAGGAGTCCAAGCCTGTTGTATAGTTCAGAGAAGATGCCATTTGTGTTTGGTGGTGTTTGTTTAGCATTTCCTTGTTGGGACTCCAAGGGCAATTACAACTTGATTGTCTTCATAGAGCCTCATTGAAGGGAGATGCGGAGGTTGTATTGGGTGGTGGATGTGTTACATGCTTGTTCTTTGTCCAAGACGATCCCCAACAGGGAGGATGTCACTTCTTGTTTGATGCGAAGATCATGCCACTCTTTATGAGAGACGTGCTGAAGCGCGCACCGCCAATATTGTGAAAAATGCGGAGGACATTACCTTGTCAATGCAAACTGGCATACTGGCCCATAGAGCTGGCCAGCTGCATTGCCAGTGGTTGATAGAACTCTATAGAGCTGGCCACCTCCTATAGAGCTGGCTAGTTGCATTGCCAGTGGTTGATAGAACTCTATAGAGCTAGAGCTGGCCAGTTGTATTGCCAGTGGTTGATAGATCTCTATAGAGCTGGCCAACTATATTGCCAGTGGTTTCCACCTCCTCGTCAAGAAGTGCCTGCAATCAATAGTTTAGGGTTTTTTTTTTTCAATTTGTGTTGGAGAAGAGAGAGTTTGTCAGAGACTTTGATAATCATCTTGATTCCTACTTGCATTAGCAGTTAGGACAAGGTGGATGATGGGCTCTTCTTCAATCTTTTTATGTTCATTATAAGAAACCTATGTTTTAGTTGATGTGGACAAATTTTATCAGATGGATTTTTGTGGACATTGAAGGTGATGTATCGTGTTTTTATGTCACCATTGATATTACATTAAATGTTTTTGATGACATAAAAACATGATACGTCCCCTTCGATGTCCACAAAAATCCGTCTCATAAAATTTGTCCACATCAACTAAAACACGGGTTTCTTATAGTGGTTACAATTTCAGGTAATTTTATTTATTAAGTTACTTATTTATCCCGTGAGAGATGTCTTGGATGCATTACAATGAGTTGATTTTGTGTTGCTTTTGAATTGAGGTTTGCCTATCTGGTATTCAAGAAAGCAGCTCGGAAAGCAGAAACATCCGAAGTGAGATTTGATCCAATAGCTGGAATAATTAAATGGTTGGTCCTTGTCTGGAACCATTGCTGCAGCAGTGTGCTATAGATTGAATGCTTGCTCACCACAAAGATTTGGAGAGATGGAACAAAGACGAACGTTGTTTTGTGGTGATTGATGTGGTATTTAATTTGCAAATAATAAGGGGTGGTGTTCTGCATTTGATCCTCACGTGATTGTTGTCAAGGTAGTGTGTTGTAAAAGCACTACTTTCCTTGAAATTGCCTCTATAAATAGCTGTAGAATGGATATGAGGTGATTCTAATATGGACCACATTAACCATTGAGTGAATCGAGGAACAATTCTTTTGTATTGCGAGGGCCAATCCTTGTCTTTCATTACAAGTTGTAAGTAGCGGATTTTGGAAGATCTATGGTCACAAATAGGTGCATATACTCCTAATCTTTGAAAATTCATATGTACTTCAAAAGTGATCAAAGAAATATGAAACCACTTGTGTTTTATTTTCACATCCATTTTTTCTTTCTCTAAAAAATTAGTTAAAAATATTTCTATCCACAAGTTTAAAACTATGGAAATGGAGGACCAGCCTTTAAATGGTCACTACTATTATACCTTAACCCCCCAGGGAGATCACTCGCGATTTTTAGAAAACTACGTGAGTTAAAAGATAGGGTCCATTTAATTCAAAGGGTGAAAATTTTATATAATTTTAGAGCTACTATGGGGTCTCTGAAATGCTACATCCTCTAATATATATAAAATAGGGTATGTAAAAATATCATATAATAGGAATTTTTATTAATAAGTTAGCCTTGACAAATAGGAGTTGTACAAAAAATTTATAGTATAGTGAGTATAAGTGTAGACAAATAATTTTGTGCGGAGGATAAAATGTGCACAATCCAATAAATGTTGGGGATTTCCTCTATCAATTTGTCACTATTGTTAGATAATTTCAGCTTGTCTATGAAAGTGTCAACATTCCAATAATGTAAGGGCATCTAAGAATCTATTGTTCTAAGAAAATAGGGGTACAAATGACTTGTCCATAATGACTATTTTACAATCATTGTTGTTGGTGAAGTCATTGTGAACAAGTCATTTATACCTCTATTTTCTTATAGTGAAAGGATGTATGACAAATGATTGTCTTCCTATAAAGATCCATTAAATAAATGTTTTAGGTTTGGAGGTACTTTCAATCCTATGGGGCATAGGGTTAGTGAGGACTTTGGACTAGCTATCTCATTGTTTTAATGGTGTTGTGTTTCAATACAAGGTGAATAGGACTTGCTTTGGTTGTTAGATTGATGATATTGCTTTTCGGGGATTCATGTTACTGCTTTTCTAACGTTTTTGATATTGTGTGGAATCTTAATCCCTGAGCGAGTGAGCGCTCCAACTCCTCAAATATGGCCCCTCCACATTGAAAGATCTCATTGTTTGACTATTATAATCTTTTCAATGGTACGGTCAAAGGACGTGTAATTTTCACTCTAGCTCTAGATTTGTCTCCACACTACAAGAGAAAGGGGTATTTTAAATATAGTCCTAGTAGTATAGTCTTTTAAGTAATGACCTTTAAGTACGGTTTTTAGTAAAATTTTACTGAAAAGACAACTGTAGTGCCACTACCAATTGGTACGGCCAATTTGTGTGGATCTCTTTTAAGATGATGGTTTAGTGGGAATGAATTGAAAAGGTCTCGATTTTAGTAAACATGATCTCGGCAGTGAGGGGTTAAAACAATGACAATGACAAACATTCAAAGAACAATCAACTTAAAACAATGACAAGTCTTCATACTTGGTTTGAATGTCATCATTGTTTGATGCTCATGCAATGTTGCATGTTCCTTTCTATAATAAATTGATTAAAATGCATGGCTTAGAACTTTGAATTATGCAAAACTAGGGTTGAATTGCACATTCTTATTTATTATTATGTGAATTTGTATTGTGGAACTAGCACCTCATATATCAAAAAAATTAAGTCTAAATGTAAGACATTGGTCTTACAGTGTATATTGTGTATGTATATGAAAAAATCGGACATATAAGTTTCAAATGTAAACTAGCCCAACTATAAAAAAACATTTGAAGAATTTATAAAAAATTATAGGGTATTAGAAATATGCTAGTAATAGTTTTTAATAAAAAAAAATAGGGTCAACTTAAATACAACAATTAAGGTAAATACCCCTACATCAAATAATCTATTAACTCAAGTGTATACCTTAAATTACAAAGTTTTTTTTGGTGTAAGGATTCCATAACTGCCCGCAAACTAAAAAGCCTCATAACTTTCATCTCAACTATTGATATGCAATGATTCAAAGCTTTTTGAGTACATATAAATCTGAAGAACAAATTTCAAATTTTTATTTCTTAAAAAAGTGATTTTTTCAAATTTGCCCGGACTGCCCTAGTTGAGAAACAAACAACATATTATGCAATAACTTTTGACTCATATTTTCGAATGTCATGAAATTTGTGCATGTGAAAGATATTCGTTGTCCCGACATTCTATTAAAATTTCAGCCCAAAATATGCAAATCTCCAATCACACGTACCTGCCCAAAAAACTTATGTTGCCAAAAATTGCATGTTGGTCCTTTAGGGGTTAATTAGTATGGGTGCCCTTAATACCCCTATTCAGTGTAGTTCGTTCTTTCATGTTACACTTTCTCATGGCAGGACCTTAAATCCTCCATTTGAAGTGGGCCTAGGAGGATAATTTTTGGGTTCCCGTAGTAGAAGTAAAAAAAAGCTCCTTATTTTGAGCCTGTCTAGGGTATGCTCTTGACCATTCCTAGTTAATTTGGGGTCTCTGATTCCAATTATGAATTCATAATTTGCAAAAAAGAATTGATGTGAAAAATAAAAAATTCCTACGTTTTTACTGAGGATAATTCCAGCCTGCTAGGCCCACTTCGAATGGAGGATTTAACGTCCTGCTTTCTCATGATCTGGTCTCAGGAAATTAACAGGCACAGTGAGCATAATTGTTTGGGGGTGATTTTAGGAGTCAATTCACATTATGGAAACAGCTCTTTGTGAATAAAGTTGGTATCTTCAATGGATTTGGTCTTCAATAGCCTACATGCATTCATTGAGCGACAAAAGTGCCTCTCCCAGTGTTTTTTTAGCCAATTAAATGCCCAATTGCATCAAAACATCCAAAAAAATATGGGCACTTTCAAGCCTACAAACTGAGAAAAAAAAAGAGGGTAAATGCGAGACTACAGTATAATCATGACCCTGCACACCATTGCCACACTATTTCCAAAACCTCATCTCATTCGTCCTACAAAGCTAGCAAATACAAAAATTGCATACAAAAATTACATACTTAAAGTTGTGTACTCAAAATTGGCCTTCAGTTCTTCAATTGAAGCCCTCAAAATGAAGGAGCCAGAAAACTCAAAACCTTCTCAAAAGAAAGGCCACATAACCATTGGTCCAAAAAAACAAAAAAAACAAAAACACTGCCCTCTACATACCTCAGTACTCTCGTAGTGATACTACTGTAGCTTCTAATGTTCATAGACTCCCATCTCAACTCTGAAAACTGAAGCTGATACAAAGGACATGGCTAAACGGCGACTCTGTTCAGCAGCAAGCGATGGTGCTGGCTCGATCACCTTGCTGAGAATTGAAAATTCTGATGTAAGCTAAGCTAAAGCTTGCCCCGATTACCAAGCTACTTCGCTCCGACTCCGACTCGATCTGGGTTTGCCTTGAATTGGGAGCTTCAATTCAACAGGCCCAAGAACAGCAGCTTCGAAAATCTTGTGATTGCTTATGAAATGAAGTTCACACAGAAGGAGAATCAATGGCTGCTCGATCAACCGTTTGAGCAAGAGCAAGAGCAAGAGAGTTTGAGCTGGAGTAGTGTTACATTCTAGTCACTGTTGTGCGTAGGTTTTAAACAATACAGTCGTCTATCGCTATTTGTTTGAACTCCACAATTGCGATTGGAGTTCCGATCACAGAATTGTAAAGCCATGTTTCAATGCTGCTTCCCAGACGCTATCAATGCGCTCTATGTTGATGGGACCAACTTCGTGGTGTTTCCAATTCTCCAGGGAATGAACCAGGCCGGCAGCGTGACAAGCGTGCACCACCCCCCGCGGCAAAGAGACCTGCAAACATGGCGAAAAATGCAAGAGTGTGTCACAAACTGGGGCTTCTTGCTAATTGTGAATTGACATCATAATTGTGCWAACCCTAAAACCCTAAACCCTAAAATTCCAAGAAAACTTATAAATTTGCTAGCAATTAATGTTTGATTGAGGCTTTGTTGTCATTGAGGTTATATTCGCGATAATTATGCAGGCTTTTACCTCACACGATCGCAGTCCTTTGATGTTGTTGGGGACTTGCACGGCAGGATATGTCCCGTAGGTACAATCTTTCCGAGACTGGGGTARGGGTTTATGCAGATCGAACTGATGAAAATGTGCCCCTGTAGGAGCCCAGTGCTGGTCCTTGGCTTCAATGCTCTTCTCAAGTATCCATACCTACATCAGTCGYCGTTGCAACTCAGGAAATAWTGAAWCCAACATTGAAGAAAGAGATTGAAAAAGAAAACGTCCTCCAAATGCACATGATGCACATGAGCTTTAATTTGTTAGAGAGCAGGGAGTGTGGCATYAGAGAAGATGACATTGATCAAGGAGGTTTGGAATGTACTTACCGGGCATTGTTTTCCTGCTTGAAACTTAGTCACGTTCACAAGAAATCGTTGGCTGTAACGTGGCAGTTCAGATTGAATGTTCTCAAAAGATTGTTGAGAGCCCGTTAGCATCTGCACTTCAAGACACAGAAAAAGCATATCAATACATAGTCCTAAAAACTGATGCAATTATGGATTATCACAGTCACGGTGGAGGCTCACCCTATCTTGAACTTGGAAAGCCAAAATGTATGGTTAGAAAGCGGGTTCCTGTTGTTTTTACATGAAAAACGCAAGGAATTGGTAGAAATTAGACATGTAGTACTTGTGAAAGTAGTTGGGCATTACTTCCTTTTCCAAATGCATATTACAGWGAGTTCTTCAAGAACAGTGCCACTCAAAATGCTCACTTCGATTTGGCCTTMTAARATCAAGATGRAAGTACTAAAAATGACAAGCTTACCTTAGTTATATACAGAAAATTTGCAGGACATGCTTTACTGGCATRCATWGGCAAACAACAKTTTCTGACAATGCTAACGAGTGATGAATCTTTCTCAAAACGGCAGAGTCCGAATTTTCTTGTGAACTCAGTCGCATAACAATCACTCAAATGAAATCAGTTGCATACCAAGACGCGCACTCCTTGATTGGCAAGGTACAAGGCTATGCCGCGGCTGATCTCCGAGGACCCCACAAGAAASACTTCCTGCACATGTTTCGGCAATCTCTTGATGACCACAGCCGCTGTCAACGTGTATCCCGACACCACTCGGATGCGCAGCTGCGGATTCTTTTGCACTTGAAGAGCACCACCTCCATTTAGGCTCGCTTCCTGCAATCCTAAGGTTAGCTCATAACTCCTTGGAAACCAAATTTTTACAATCAACTGCAGAATAAACATATCTTTTCTTTTCTTGAGAATGATCTCTTCCCACACTTCATAACATTCTTCAGTTCTTAGACTATGAATGCACACATCTTACGATTCATCTGACAAATGAATCTGTAAGAAACAGAATGGGATTTGGGTTCAATCAATATGGCAGAAATAAAGTGGTGTGCAAATTCAAAAGGGTGCTGCAAGCTTTTGCTGTTTTTTTTTATTTTGAGATTTCAGGTTTGAGACTAGGGTTTGTTCTCCCGTACAAACCTTGTTGAGCATTCCGAGGCTGATGACCTTGCACCCTTCCGCATCCGCCGAGACAATCGCATTCTCTATGAGCGCGTTGATTCGATTCTTCTCCAGGTCCAGGGAGTACTGTGCACATGATCATGTATGAATTGTTGGTTAGGTCTGAGATTTTAGTTCCACATACGAGTGAAATGTAAGAATGAAATTGAGTATTGCATGTAAATGTTAGAAGAGGTCGGATTTTTGTTGATAGAATTTCCATATCCTTGTCCTGAACACAATGCCTATTGTTGAACATTTTCCATCAAGTGTCTGTTTATTTATTTAATCTATCTATTCTCCAATTGATGATTCCAGGTTTTTAAGGCATGCTATTGGATACACAATTGGTAATGAGGGTTTCGTCTGAATGATTCTCGATTCATCCACACTAATGACTGAGTTTTCAAAAGCAAACAATTTGATGAAATTGAGGTAAGAAATAAGGTACATGCATATCTAAAATTGTCACTGCTTCCAATCAAGCATAGTTGTTATCCTTCTTAAAAATTAAGAATTATATATTGGATCTTGTTGAAAGAGGATTCCAATGCACTTTAGCATGCATTATTTATTTCGACACCATATGTTTAAGTATGGATTTCCAAATTACATATTTTGACCGTGGACATATAGTTTTTGTGACACTTTTTGGTCCAAATGTCAGTGTCGCACTTAGGGTCGTGTTGATTATGGGTGTACATACCTAATGTACATAGCAAAACTGTAGCAAAAAAAATATGCACAGAATTGAGAAAGAATTTTTCAAATTGGTTTTAGTAAAAGGGTATTAAGTTAATTCTGGTTCTTGTTGTTTACCTGGAAACGGTAGCGAGGAATGACCCACGTCTCCCCTTTCACCCCGGGAATCTGATATTTGTCGACAGCAAAAGGCTGTCCGCACAGCCACAGCAGCAGCATCACAAGAACAGCAACCGGGTAAAGAGGCCACAGCAGCCAATGTGGTGTGTACGGCATCGCTGCGAAAGACTGAATGCCCAGCGTCACATGAAAGATGTGCAACAAATCCGTTCCGTGCATCAGATACACAAAGTCGGMGTTCTGCTTCACACCTGCTTGCAAAAAACGATCGAAGCAATATCATGGAAAACCAGTTCAATCAATCAATCATTCATAACAAAATTGATAACTGATTGTTGCAAACAAACACGTACCGCCGCAAATTATCAGCCCAATCGGCTACTGTAGATAGATTTTACAAATCGATCGAGGAGACCTTGAAAACCACACTTAACTTACAGTTTTGTTAAATTCTTAAATAATGAAAAAACAAACAGTATGATCGATCTTGTTAAACAGTACATATATATATGATCTTCTGTAGACCTTTCTTTCACAGATTTAGGGTTTGTGCGAGCAAGAGGCTTAGCTAGCTTTCAGTTACCTTTAGAAACGGAATGATAGAGAGCATCAGTATTCTTGTCCATTGTTCCACCCCAGTAGTCGTACATGGGCATGAACAGGCAGAAGTTCGTGTGGACTTGGGAGTGATGGAGAGAATGGTATCTGCAAAATCACACACACACACACACAAGTCCGAAACATTACTTTTGCAATTGGTGGACCGTGTCAAAATGATGTCGGACACCGAAACTTTACAGTAAGTTTCATAATCGTACTTGTTGTTATGGACGAGACTAAGTAATGTGAAACGAAACCAGAATCTCGTTAATATCCGAAATACCATGCCGCGTCATCAAAAGAATGTCGCTCGAGCGATGTTATTTCCTTAATTATTAAGGATGATGCACTAGTTGAAACTTCCATACTTGATTTACTGTAAGTTTCTTGAATTAATTTCCATGTCTACAGAAATTAATGGACTCTTACTACTGATGCTTTTGAGAAACTGATTGAGGCCTTGGGTGGCTAGGTTTCATGGAAATTTAGAATTATTTAGGGTCTAGGATGAAGCTTTCGAAGAGACTTACGATGGAGTGTAGATGAGATACTTGAGAGGCGGAAAGGCTCGAAACAGCCATTCTGGAACGAACTCGAAGTTGCAGTGCCCCACCGCGTTCATAATATCGAAACCGATGAAGTAGATGGCTATGGTGCCTAAGGAGAGCCGGCCAAGAGACCACGTTCCGATGATTGGAATGGTGAAATTGATGATGTACATGATATGCTCCGCGAATGGATGCACTGTGCCTGCAATTAATTAAACCCATCACAATAGAACCAACCCAAAATTCAGAAGTCAATGAAGTCGATCAGAGTGTAGCTATGACGGCCATTAATTATGACCATTAACTTTTGTGCAAATCCGGCATCTTTTCAAGCACCAAAATTGTTACRTCCAAGCTCTGAAACACAATAGGATTGATATGCATTTGAGGTTCGAGATGGGCCTTGGGTATCGAAAAAATAATCCAATTTTTGGATATCGATTTCTCCATTCTAACAGATGTAATGATCTGAGTTAGCTGTGTATTGATTCAACGACGAGTACCGGCATCTTTGCATTTGCTACAGCTTTCCAGTAAAATTAGGGTTCCGTCTCAAAGAAGAATTGAAGCTAGTCTGCAGAGGGAGAAAGGGAGGGAGGGAGGGAGGGAGTGGGTTGCATGAGTAGTAAGTACCTGCGTTGGCTTCGGTGATGAACAGGGAGTGGTGGTGAGAGTGGTAGCGAGTGTAGAGATAATGGTTGTGGAGAGCCCGGTGAAGCCAGTAATAGATGGCCTCCGTTGGACCCATATGGAACAGCAAACAGATCACTAACCCTCGCAAGTCCCACATGGGATAGATCTGGTTCCGAAACCAGGGTGCCATGTACACCGCGGCGGTGGTGATCGCGTCCAGGATGAGGTAGTCATCCCTGCACAGTACGTACGTCGTGCATGGACCGTTTTATTATATATACCGACTCACGGTTCTTAATTACGATGCGATCTGGCCTCCAATTCATACCGACATGGGACTATTAACACTTTTTCACACTTAATTTCGACACAAAACTTCAATGTGTCCCGGYACTATGAAAGGTGAAACACAAGTAACACAGTTTCTAGAAAACCCTGGTTGGAGGTAACTCGATTTTCCTCATAACTATCAGTATTTAGTACTTACACCTTCTTTGTTATAAAGTCTGAGACAAATTTCATTTTCAAGAGAATACACTTTTACTAGAACTCGATCTCGTGCATGCCACTCAACTACATTTTATGACGCTACTACTGCTTGCAAGAATACATGCATCAAATGAAATTCAGAGTAATTCTCGACACAAACCTAATAAGAATTGTGGTATTAATATTACACGGGATACAAAGTAACGCTTGTCAGTTCTAACGTTATTGAAATGACATTGGTGGGCATTTGGGAGGTGTGAACTCATCCCACTTAATTTGAAGATGTGGAGAATCATGGATGTATACCGACTAAGTTTTTTTAGGCTGCTACAAGTGTGGAATGTGAACGATCGAGCTGTGCACAAGCTTACCAGTTGCTGGAATGGTCCACACTATCAAAGGAGATCCCCTTCTTCTGGATTTCGCGGTTTCGGACGAGGTATGGCCAGCGCGACAAAGTGATGCACAATTGGCCCACAACGTGACGAGCTGCAGTCAGAATAAGCAGGAACACCATCATGTTGTTGGGGTCGGGCACTCCTGTGTAACGGTTGTAGACCTCTCGCAACAGGAGAGGCATGTACAGCAGGTACTGCATGCAAAAAAAAAAAAGTGTGTTTCATAAGTTAGACAACAAACCCAAAAAATATATATATATTCAATCACACATGAACAGTAGTAGCCTTTTCTAATATATATACATACACAAGTGAGAGTGAGTAAGTAAGTACTTCAAATGAACAATCCTTACTCCACAACTTGTAACGTTCGACAGTACTCTAATGCTGTTGTAAGTAAGTAACGTCTTTCAAGATTGATTTAATGTCAGTTGTTTCAATACATTTCGACCATTGTTCTTTACAACATCCGTTCGAATCAGTACGCTGATCTAAGTCTTTTCTCCTCGAATATTTTAAATGGATTGCCTCCGTCAGTGTTCGTAATTGCTTGCTGATCAATAGAGAGTTGCATGAGAGTGATATAAAGCTAGCTACAACTGACCTTGAAGTTGCCCAAACAGTGCCATGGAAACTGTGTCCACGGGCCAGGATGAATAGCCGCTTTCATGACGACGACCCACAAAGCGCTGCGCGCGCTAGCTTGCTCTGTTTTCGCCACTACTCTATACAAAATAAAATAAACCCTGTTCAGAAACAAATATACTCGATCGGGTCCAGCTTCTACACAACACAACGTAACACAACACAACAGAAGACAACCAAGCTTTGCTTTGAAAAACTCGATCACGCAAACTCAACAACTAGCGTACTCCAGCCAGCATCGTTCAATCGAAAACTGGAGACGACGACAGTGTTGGCGATTCGATCTATCGATCATGCTTATATATATACGGAGTACGTCCTTCGATCTCCTCTTGCTGGCGTGGCTGGCTCTTGCATTGCCAAATGTTTACGTATTAACGGATGAAAGTATTCAATTCCATTCACCGCCCTCTCTCGATCGATGAAGCGGTCGTCGGTCTAATCGAGCTCGTCGCGTCGTCGTCCGGCCTCGAGTCCGGCCCTGATTGCGCAAGTTCCTCTCAGCTCTCTCTGACTCTCTTTCTCTCTCGATCAGTCGTACGTACCTGCCTGAGTGGAGAGCTCCCACATGCAAGTCCAGTTCTTCTGAATACATGAGAAAGTGAAACTGGAGTTCGATTGGTAAGTTCGACTGGTAGACTTGTCGAGCAATCAATTCCCGAGGGGGAGGGAGGGAGGAGAGTACCTTGCGTAAGGAAATCACAAGMGAAAGGGGCCAATGTTGCAGTCATGGCACTGTACCACTTCATAGTCGCTTCATAGTCATAGTCATACTAATATAGTGCCAGTCAGAGCGCCAGAGTGCTGAATGACGGGACATGCTGCTGCTGCAGAAATGAAAAAATTAAACCCTGGAAAGCACGGAGCCTAACTAGGTTAAATAATCCATTAATGCTAGAAGCACCAAATTTTGGTATTGAAATTTTTAATTTTTAATTTAAAAAAAAAAATTGGGGGGTGGAAGGAATTTCAATGCAAAAGACAAGAACAAACCGGCCAGCCATGGGTGGCTTGGCGGGGGACAATGGATGCACTGAGCACCGGGACTTCCGGGAGGTCACCCATCCCAATACTATTCCGGCCCAATGTAGAAAATACTTTAAAGCTAATTTAACCATTTGCTGACCGGTCGACCACATTTTGGTCGATTTTTGGACTCTATAATCACTCTAGGTCAAAGTACAACTAATTTGAAAAAACTCAAAGAAGAACAGAGTTTGAGAATATTTAGATGCTTTATGCTTAACTTGAATCATATTGTTTGGCAAGGC
The DNA here is from genome assembly GCA_006891605.1 of Pleurozium schreberi. Taxonomy (NCBI): domain Eukaryota; kingdom Viridiplantae; phylum Streptophyta; class Bryopsida; order Hypnales; family Hylocomiaceae; genus Pleurozium; species Pleurozium schreberi. Next base: position 51,203 of record VACF01001212.1, read on the forward strand.
ATCCAATAACAAGTAAGCTAGGTCAGTTTCAATGACTGTAGGTTGGCCTATGAAATGCACAACCAAGCTCTAATTTGGGCAAATTTTTTGCTAAATACATGAGCCATGAGGTGACAATGTTGCCTAGTAATTCCACCACTATCTAATTCATGAAATCCAAAGATATGCATGAATTTGCTAAGGGAGGAGGGGCAAAAATACCCATCTAAGAGCTAAAATTGAGTTTTGAAGAGGTGAAACTTCTTGAAACATTTTTCAATAAATTCTCCTTGAAAGACAAGTAAAATTGTCATCTAACCCAAGTTGTTTCATATTTTTTGAAGCTTTATGGAATTAGTTATGAATCTTTGAAGTTGTAATGGCATATGCTTGAAAACCGCCAAATGTACTCTATTTGTACATTCTTGTAAAAATGCGATGCCCCTCCAAATCAACCACGTGCACTAAAGGGTTAATCCTTGAATGTAAACACAAAGAATCTTTGTGTGGGACAAATATGCCACTATTCATCCTCGGAGGTTTTCTTAGTAGTTTGAGTGTTTGACTTCCAATATTAAGTGCGTTTGAATTTTTTGGAACCAATGATTCCAACGGTATTAAAATGGATGATTTCACACTATTCACAGCCACCAAGGTTTGTCCTTCAAGAGTTAAATAAAAGTATAAAACCTTACCATGCTACTTCCTTTTACCCTAAAATGATTATATCTAAAGTCCACTTTGAATGTTGTTTTTTAAGGTTGTTTTGAGTAGGATAAGAAAATACTTCCTTGAGGCTAGTTTTATTTAGATTTGCAATGAACACATGCAATGTTCTTCATTAATTCTAGTGATAGTAAATTTTCATCCTTTTTGTATTATGTGTTTTACAATATGATAAATGAAATTGTCTCAAAAATAACAAGCAAAATTTTATAACTAATTCCACAAAACTTCAAAAAGGCATAAAACAACTTGGATTAGATGTCAATTCCACTTGCCTTTAAGAAGAATGTTCTAAAAATATTTTATCATGTTTCACCTCCCCAAAATTTTGTTCCAGACCCTATGGTCTTTACATGCTCCAGTTACAGTCTTATAGAATACAGACCTCCTACAGTCCTACCTTATATCTCTGTTGTTCGCCCTACCAGACCACTTTGTAGCTGGTGGTTTTGTTTTCTTCCTTTTGCAATAAAATGTAATTATTTCATTTGTTTCAGAATTTAAAAAAAAAAAAAGAAAGAAGAAGAAAGACTATTCAACCACAAGAAAAAGAAAACCCGTCTTGTACCCACATCAACAACAAGTAGCAGGTAGTAAGGTAGGCACCCCCAAAATCGCCCGTAATATGAAAGCGCCATCTTCAAACACTATAAATCTCCAAAATCAATTATGTACCTATCATGTGGAAGAAACGCTTTTACAACCAAACTTCAAACCATCATAACTTTTTTAGTTTGTATCCAAATATCACATTCTTTGATACATTAGAACCTCCTTTTCACTTGCCAACATGACAAGACAATACGAAATTCTGACCAGCCTAATAATAGTAAGTAGGCTCAACACCAATTTGTGGCAGTTTTGGGTGTACCCACCCATCTTACCAACTGTACATTACATAAAGAAAAGAAAATTGAAGTAATTATCCATGAATTAGCATGTCACGTCCGACTTCCGTTCCTTCCAAATTATGAAGCGCCGAACTTACAGGTCTGCTTTCACAGAAAAGACGTGACTTGTGAGCAATCCCCGGCCCACTAATCGTGCTGAATTAAGTCGGTTTTAAGTTCGAGTGGTTGTCGCCCTGGACACCTGTCCATCGTTTTCGATCGTCTGCACAAAAGGGCTTTGGTGGTGTGACCTCGAGTGCCTCTTTATTTGATTCAGTAAGTAATGTATCTCTTCTTCTTCAGGTCACCTGCAGGCAGCACCGCTTACGTACTTGATGGGATGTATGTTGAGAGGACGAGATACGTAGTCCKGTAGTTGTTCGTCATTCTCCATATTAATTCTTCTGCCAAGTCCACCCACCCATTGGAGTAACTTAAAGTTTTATGTCACTCAAAAAAGCTTACAGTTTTCACCCTGGCTAACTTTTATGAATTTAGACCTGACAAGTAAAATACCCACCAGTAACTCTCAAACTTAACTGACCATAAGTTTTTCGGGATTCTAGAAGCTCATAATTTTTTATTTTTTGTTTTTTGGGGACACAAGAAAAGGTTCCTGTAATCTATTGCAAGAAAAAAAAAGTGACAAGAGCAGGGCAACCCCCTGGCCCTGACCAAATGCATTTGATACCACTACGGGTGGTTAGGTAGGTAACCCTAAAGCGCCACTAAACTGAAAGCGCCATCTTCACAATATTTACATCTCCAAATTCAGTTATGTGCCTATGTGGAAGAAACGCTTTTAGAATCAAACTTTGATCCTTCATAACTTTTGCATATTGTATCCAAATGTTGCATTCTTTGGTGCATTGGAACTTCCTTTCACTTGCCAACAAGACAATATGAAAATTTGTCCAACCTTATAATAGTAACTAGGCACAGTACCAATTTGTGGAGTTTTTAGGATGCCTACCTTATGTCCAAATAAAATGGTAGTTCCATAGTTTGAATGTTGAAGTTGACTTCACCCAATGATAGTGGAGAGAAGGGGTTGATGCCACTGATAAATTACATACCAACCAGCTACATTTGGAGTGCAATAAGTGAGTCCAAATAAGATGGTTGGCATAAGGTAGGAAGATTATGAAGCACCCATTTTATAAGTGCTTGAAATTAATTTGGGGGAGGTTAGGCTTCTTGAAATTTATTTTTTCAGAAAATTTTGTCATAAATGACTAACGGAATTGGCATGAACCCACGTTGTTTCATATTTTTTTGGAACTTTGAGGAATTAATTATGAATTTTTTGAAGTTGGCCATGGTGAACAATGCCAAGAAGCACATGGATCCCCTTATTGACTTGAATCCCCTTAATTGTGTGTGGCATTAGTTGGATTCATGCACCATTATAAGAGCCAAAGTTTTTTTGAATACTAAAAATGGGCTCAAGTAGCAATTGTGCAAGTTTTAGGTTCTATTGAGGATGAAAGGTGCATTAATTCTCTAGCTTTTCTCAAGAACAAGCTAAGAAATTTCTTAGACACTCATCTAAAATGTAAGGTTGGTATGTACTATATATTCACAAAAGCTTTTTACCTTGGAGACTTTTTTTTATGGTGATGTTTAGAAACAATGGGCTAAAGAAGTTGATCACCAATATGAGCTTTGAGTTCATGTACAATGTTAGTGGATATCGGTGAATTCCAAGAGCCAAGTGTGATTTGAGACTTTTTTTTTCAATGGATGGCCCTTTCTCGGCCATTTGTATTCCATGAAGAATATTAATGAATGAATTCTAATTTTCTAACATCGTGTCCTCCCATGTACATGTTTCAAAAGTGAATAACTCATTTTTGATTTCATACATCGTGACATAGTACCTAATTTTGTCCACATCACCTTACAAATTTGCTTTCTTTTTCTTTGCAACAATTCTACCTAGTGCCATAGTACATTATAATGTTCAAATAATTTTGCATCTTTAGCTTTTAAACATTTTTCCCAAGTGCCGAAATTTTTCACTACTTCTAGACAATTTTTAAGGGTGAATGCAAGAAAGACTAGTGCTATTTTGCGTCACAATTCGAATTGCAGAGTTTCCATCCACTATAACTTTTGAAGTATGAGACCAATTAACTTGAGAATTTTATAAGAGATGTCTTGCTTGATATCAATTAGATTCCTCATTTTTCAGAAATTTTAAAAAATCATTTTACATTTAAATTTAAATTTAGCTAATTTGTCATGTTCTGCAGTTTAGAGGTTTTTAGTACTGGGGAGTGCCCAAAATTAATGATCTAGAGCTGAAATTTTTTTGGTCTATTTCCACACTAGGTAGGCATGCATCCGCCAAAGGAAATCTAAAAAAACATTATTTTATGTCCTCTACATGCATGCTAACAAGGCTCTCTTGCGCGCGCACTTCTGAACATTCAAGATGGTTTTAAGATCATTCTTTTGGTGAAATCTCTTTATCATAAAGTTCTCCCAAATTGTCAGTTTTTAGTTTTTTTTTAAATTACATTTTCTATTTTCTACAAATTAAAACATCAAAACACATATTTTTCATGAAATTTTGCACTTTTCTAGTTCTCCTACTTAGAGAATTTTCCTACGCTTTTCCTTCATAGGGAACCTTCTTCTTACAGGTGTATACATTAAATATATTTTTCACATTTTAAAAAAAAAAATTCCTAATTTTACAGTACTCCCGAAAAAAACATGAATACTATGCCAAACGCTACAAAAACAAGGGGATCTTTCTTGCAATCACCCTTAACATCAAAAAGACTCATCTTCTCCAGTAGGATTCATTGCCAAAAATGTAATTTTAAGTATGACTTGCAATTCATGGGATTAAGTACATGGCCTGGATTTCCAAACAAATAAAATAATGAAGTCTGCAAATTTGAAGGCAACTGTGACTCTGTGAGCTATCTTTTGCCCAACTGAGACTTGCAGTTCTGAAAAAAGAATATTGAGTTACAAACTTTTGAAAAAAGAATACTGAGTTATTGACAAGTGACAAAGTGAGAAACTTAGAATAGAGTCGTTAGTCGTTACCTCATTGTCACAGTGTCACTCTCAGAGTCTGAGACTCCCAGACTCTCAGAGTTTCAATTCTCAACTCTCAGTCACTTTTGCCAATTTGCCTGCCTCAAGGGTTTAGGATTTCGTAGTGTCTCAGTCCCTCTGCGCTATTGTCTCTCTTTGCTCACGCAGATTCACAATCCACGATTGCTCTTGTTTCTCCCTTGCTCACGCAACCACACAGTCCACGATTGCTCTTACTCCTCCTTCGCTCTTGCTGTGAGGTAGTCACGCAGTTCTTCCTTGCTCAAGCACACACGCAATTCCTCGGTTTCTTCTCGCTCACGCAGACACATGGATTATGGATATAGCCTCTTTTGCAGCTACTGATTTCCAAATCGAGCCATCGAGGACGCTCCAAGTCTCCGAGGCACTTCTACAGTTCTACTGCAATTTCGGGCCTTGTGCAAGTTAGGTACGCGCGTCCCTTTTTCCCACTACATCTTTGATTAAGGCCATATTCTTTATAGTGAGACTTTTTGCAGTCTCATTTTTATCCTCGACTTGAAGATAAACCATTTGATCTCTTTACTAGTATTTTTTTATAAATATGTGACACCACCAACTTTTACAATTTCATTATAGGATCACTATTCGAGCATTATTTATTTTTTATTTCAACTACTATTTTTTTAAATGAATTTTTTAATAACTAGCATTCTATCTCAGAATCTGCAAAAAAATTCAATATAATGAATATGGCCTTGATTCTGTGTATCATTATTTTCTGAAACCAACGATTTTAGACATTCTTTCCGTATGTTTTTTGGTGGGATGATCAAATGTTGAGTTGTTGTTTTTTCCTTCTGTATCGCTGTTTTCCGAAACCTCTGGTCTCAGACATTTCCTTTCGTATTTTTTTGGTGAGATGATCAAATGTTGAGTTTTCATTGTTGTTCTCTAGTTGTCTAATCTTTTGATACCCTTTTTCTTCTCTTGAGCTTCTTGTGCATGGCAGCTTCCATGGCTAAACTCTAGAAGAGTATTTGCAACAACTAGTTTGCAAGATCTTGGCAACTTGATGCGGGAGAGTCTCGGGGAGAGTTTGTGACTTTGACAACTAAAAGCTCCTAGTCGATTGAAACTATTGGTTCGGATCCCCCTTCCCAAGCAAAAATTGCACAAAGTCCATGGAAAGAAGGATGGACGACCCAGTTTCCATGATTGGATTTCTCTGCTGAGGTGGGCAAACTTTTCTATAAAACCTGTGTGGACAAGGGGTGTTGGGTGATTGCATGAAAGACTAGTACTATTTTGCGTCACACTTGGATTGACAGAGATGTTATCCACTATAATTGTTGAAGTATGAATCCAATTAACTTGAAATTTTTATTGGAGATGTCTATCTTGATAGCAATCAGATTCCTTATTTTTCAGAAATTTCAAAAATCATTTTATATTTAAATTTCAATTTAGCTAATTTGTCACACTTTGCAGTTTAGGGTTTTTTAGTACTAAAGAGTACCCAAAATTAATGATCTAAAGCTGAAATTTCTGTGGTCTATTTCCACACTAGGAATGCATGCATCTACAAGAGGGAATTTAAAAAACATTATTTTAGGTCCTCTACATGCGTGCAAACAGGGCTCCCTTGCGCGCGTACTTTTGAACATTCAAGATGGTTTTAAGATTATTCTTTTGGTGAAATCTCTTTATCATATAGTTCTCCCAAATTGACAATTTTTAGTTTCTTGAAAATTCTTTATTCTGTTTATTATAAATTAAAACATGAAAACACCTATTTTCATGAAATTTTTCACTTTTCTAGTTCTCCTACTTAGAGAATTTTCCTACGCTTTTCCTTCATAGGGTACCTTCTTCTTATGGGTATATACATTAAATATATTTTTCACATTTTTTAAAAATTGTTTTTTCTAATTTTACAGTACTCCTGAAAAAAACATGAGTACTATGCCAAACACTACAAAAAACGCACGGTGTTTCATGCAATCACCCTGTCGCTCAATGTATGCCAAAGAAGGGTCCAAAGTTTTCAAAGTAAGTGCTTTTACTGACCATACAAGATTGAATGAGCACCATTGTCTTGCTTGGGCGACCAATAGCAGAGGCAAAACAATGGAGAATGCGATCCAAAATGGCTAGTGTGCTTGTAACAAGGCAATGCATATTCCTTTCCGAGCGGTCTATTTCTTAGGGAAGCAGTCACTACTCTACGCCAAATTTCTTGTTTTGTGTCAATTATTGATATTTGTGAAAGCTCAAATTACACCCAGCATGTACCAGGACGAGAAAGCTTGTAGTGATCTTGTTTGATGTTTGTCTGTAGTAATCCAGAAGAAGATTATTTGTAGGATTCAGAAGTCATGTTTTTTTGGCATAATGATTGATGAGTCAACCGATGTCGGCGCTACATACCATCTTGTCATGTTTGCCACAATTGTGAATTTTTTTTGCCTATAGCTATTTTTCTAGGGCACTTGGAGTTGCACGGAGACCAAAAAGACATTGCCATTACCTTTKACTGCATCATCTCTTTGTTGCGGTAGTAGGGTCTTGATCTCACATCCTTACAAGAACAATTCTTTGATTCTAAAAAGGCAATGAAATGCTATTATAAAATTTATTGACTAAGTCAATGGCAGTCAATTACAGCTCTATGTGATTCCCTTGAATCTGTTTTTTTTTCCAAAAGGGTGGACAACAAGGACTTAACTCAGACAAAGGTTATTTTGGAGAAATTTGGGCAGTTCAAGTTTGTCTATATCTTGTTCTTTTTTGCTAATATTCTCCATTCTTTAACCATGTTGTCCTAGATTTTTCAGTTGAAGTTTGTAAATGTGACAACAATTGGTAGTATTGTTCGCATTGAGATTGCTCAAATCCGAATGTTGTTCAAAGTAGATTCATGTGACTTGAATATAGATTTGTTTAACAGATCCACTAGTTATCATGTTTTGCCTAATTATGGCCCTTATGGGAGGTACTTGCGGAGGCTGCAATCTTAAGTAAGAAGGGACATGTTCCACGAGTTTCAGCTGGAGAAGTCCAGKCTTGGTTTTGACCTTAAGGCCATCTTTGTTATATTGAGACGTTTGCAGATTTTGAGACAGAATGCCAATTATTGAAAAATTCAATTAAAAAAATAGTAATTGAAACCAAAAATATTAATGCTCAAATAGTGATTCTATAATGAAATTCTAAGAGTTGGTGTTGTTATTTATTTATAAAAAAATACTAGAAAAGACATGAAGCGGTTTATCTTCAAATCGAAGATAGAAATGAGACTGCGGAAAGTCTCTATATAACAAATATGGCCTTTTTTGAGAAGGCCCTACCATCTTAGAAAAGCTTTGGTGAGGGAGTTTGTGCTAGCCTTGATGCGTGTTTTAGGGACAATGATGTGATTTCATGTTTTAAAATCCTAAACCCTATTAATATACCTTTAAGACAAGTGGTTTTGCAGAATTGGTGCCTCTTTGAGTTGGAGGCTTTGCTGCAACATTATGGTGTAGAACCCTCGCACTTAGGTTTTTCTCTCCCTCCTCTTGTGGATTAGGTAGAGTGTAAGCATGAATTCCTTGCTTTTGAACTCCAATGTACCATGGAATGGCGGAAAAGAATTTTAGGGACGTGTGGGCCTATGGGGTATGATAATTTGGAACCATGCTTTACAATTTCAATATCCTAACCTCCTCATTCTTGCAGAGTTAGCTCGTGTCCAATGTGTTTCTACAATGATGTATAGGCGTGCTTTTAGTGTATAGAATCTAATCAAGACTAGAGTTAGGAACAGGTTGGGCAACAAGAAATTGGAATCAATGCTGCAAATTGCATTAGAGGGCCCTGATGAGGAGGTAGAAGATATTATTAATAATTCTATTCATATTTCAAAGAATGACACAAAATATTGTTTTTTGTTTGCTAACCCCTCTTCTTACTTGAATTTGTCAAATGGACCTAGTAAGAGTGATGCTTCTTGTCTATTCAATGCAGAAGATTCTGACGGTAGTGGCACGCAGTTTTCTTGACTTGTAGTACTAACCAGCTTCCTGAAAATACTTGGACCCTTTTTAGATCCTTGTATTTTTGGAAGGCTACGTCTTTGGCCTTTAGATGGTAGAGGCTTTGCCCGGTTCAACTCCTGCCAAGGAAACTTTTACAAAAAAAAAATTAGAAGTGAAAGAAAAAACACTTTAACCAAAAAAAATGGGAAGTGAATAAAAATCCACCACCAAAATGCTTAAATGCACAACCGGACCCATTTTTCACATTTACAAAAGTGGCAATTTGAAAAACAAAAATGGCAGCTAATTGCCTAATTCCATTACAAAATCCGGGATGCCAACCGATAAAATTTACAGCCTCTAGGCCCACTTCTGTGTAAAATTTAAAATATCCAAGCCACCTCCTAGAATCTAGAAAATTCTTTGATTTACCTACAGAACTCCCCGGACGGTGGAGCAACATATATTTCATAAGCCCTTTTGCTAAGTTTAACTCTTAAAGGACGGACCGGTGGCCGTGGAAATCATGCATTTTGATACCGTGTGACATCATCTCCTTTGGAAAACCTAAATATATTCATTGGAAGTCAAAGTACTAGAGAAGATCGATCTCCCTTTTCCACCCCTAATACCGACGATGAATGATTGCATTCCTGTCCTACAAGGAAAGATTCTTTGCCATTCATCAGACGCAAAACGTCCTTGACGTTGTTTAAGGGTTAACAATAACTTAGTTAAGCATAAGGGTCATTCAACACGGGTCTAGAGCTTAGTAACTGTTTGGAAACTTGGAGGCTGTAGCCATATCGAAGCATTTAGTTCTATTGATTTGCATTGCTTACTTCTAGCCATCCATCACCTAAAGCCAATTTGCCAATTAAATAACATAATCAAGGCATTTCCATATGGTAGATGAATATTTAGTTTGATATTTATAAGAGACATCCATATGACCTCTTCTCACTAGAAATTTGACCAATGGTTGCTAAATGTTTTGACATCAATGTGTGGCTATGGTAGTTACATAAGGTAGAAGCACCTACTAGTGCACTTGTTCCCATTCTTGTACCCTATACTCACCTAATTGTGTCCCTAAACTTTGGTTAATGGGTCCTCCAAATTCTTAAATCTGAATTGGTTGACACATTTGAAGGACACATACCTAATTTGATTCGCTAAATAGTGAATTTTGTAGAGTTCATATTTAGGTCCACCTATGGGACATATTCAGTGGTTTAGGCAAACTACACTTTGAAAAATCATAGAAATTACATACGACATCCGATAATCTAATTTTTTTTTAATATTCATGATTTTCATTCACTAATACTACCGAAATAATATTTCTAGGAAAAAAATGCCTGCAACTATGCTGAATTGTTTATATTGACGGTTTCGGGTGCTCCCACCTTTAAAGAAACCCTATAGTAGTATTTTCTTGAGAGATTTGATACAACAGATGTCATGGCAATAAGTCTTAATATCAATTTTTCTACTATATAGTTTATAGTTTGTTTTTCTCATTGTCCGTTTTTATCACATCCCTTATAAACTAAACCAAAAATGGATTGCTTCTATTATCCTTTCCTTGCCAGTAAAGAGGATCTAAGGTATGGACTCTGAAAAACAAACAAACAAAATAAAACAAAAACCCTAACTTAAGGTATGGATGTTGCCAGCCGTTATATTTGTGTATTTAAAATAACAATAAGAAGAATGTTACCAGCTACGAATCCTCCGTCTAAGCTTACCTTAATTAGTTGAGTTAGCTCTTACAATTTATTTAATTTCAATGAACATGATAATGCTTGACATACTAATATTTCTAGCACCTAGGGAAGAATGTCATAGGAAAGCTATTAAATAGGTAAGTCTGAGGGGCAAATCTCACTACACTAATGATGGTAAATAGTGTTACCTGCACTAGTTGATTTAAAACAGCCATAAGTTTTTACTTTTTATGAATATTTTTACCAACTATAGGTACAAAGTTTTCCCAACTATAGTACTATTAGGATCCATGCACTTCGTAAAAATATTCATGAAGAGTAAAAACTTATAGCATTTCTAAAATAGTTAGTATGGATAAAACCATCTTGATATTCATAAAATAATGTTTTATGAATATAGTATTTACCATCAGTAGTATAGCTATGAGCAGAAAAGGGGAACAATACAATACCGGAATTTTCAAGTGGAGTTGTAGGCAAAAAAAACCCGGTTTTCTTCTTCTAAAATGCAAATCTGTTGCAATCCAATCTGTGTAGTTGAAGTTTCTGAAATTTTTCCCATACTTTTTCATACTTTTTTAGAGTCTTTGACGTCCGATCATTCCATAACAACTACTTTCCCGCTCACTCACTTGGGTGAATGCAAGAAAGACTAGTACTATTTTGCGTCACAAATCAAACTGCGGAGTTTCCATCCACTATAACTTTTGAAGTGAGCCCAATTAACTTGAAAATTTTATTGGAGATGTCTTGCTTGATAGCATCTAGATTCCTCATTTTTTAGAAATTTTAAAAAATCATTTTATATTTAAATTTAAAATTAGCTAATTTGTCACGTTTTGTAGTTTAGAGGTTTTTAGTACTGGGGAGTGCCCAAAATTAATGACCTAGAGCTGAAATTTTTGTGGTCTATTCCCACATTAGGTAGGCATGCATCTGCCAAAGGGAATCTATAAAAACATTATTTTATGTCCTCTACATGCGTGCAAACAGGACTTTCCTATGCGCGTACTTCTGAACATTCAAGATGGTTTTAAGATCATTACTTTGGTGAAATCTCTTTATCATAAAGTTCTCCCAAAATTTTGTGAATTTTTTTGTTTTTACTATTTTTAACTAATTAAAACATCAAAGTACCTATTTTCTTGAGATTTGGCATTTTTCTAGTTCTCCTACTTAGAGAATTTTTCTAGGCATTTCCATTGGTGATTACCTTCATCTTAAAGGTCTATACATTAACCATATTTTTTGAATTTAAAAAAAATTCTTTTACTAATTTTAAAGTACTCCAAAAAAAAGTCATGAGTACTGTTCAAAACGCAACCAAATTGACAAGTGTTTCGTGCAATCACCCTGCTCCAGATTCGTCCAAAATTCCTTTTTCGGTCGGTTATGGGTGTTTCTATCGTCTCTTAGTACATCACTGCATGCAACACCGCAGCAACATATGGGTCGCATATTCATTTCCTTGTATCTAAATTTCTGGTGAGTCTCACTTTTCTCAGTGCGTATATATTGGAAAAACCAAGGAAAAGTGAGACTTATAGGGAATTTTTAACACCGACAACTACATATGAGACCTTTGTGCAATCGAGCCCCATCAATTTTTATTTCTGCAACATTTGTCAGATGACGAATTTCATTAAAATGGCGATATTCTTGTTATTTGGGTATTTTTTACAGTTAAGTCCGCGCAATCTAAAATCTAAAATCTAAATTTGTTGTTAGATTTCTGGAATCTCACTAGTAGAAAAACATGTCCTAAACGACTGTCCTCAATGACTAAAAAGTGTCCACAATTACTCATTTATAGTCATTATGGACAATTTTCAATCATTTAGGACAGTTATAGCATGTTTTCTACTAGTGTCTATACCTCACCTAGATTTTTGAAATTTATACTATTATTAGATGATTTAGATTGTGCGGGCTGAAATCTTAAAATGTCATAGATTTGTGACATCATTCTKCATATGTTGTGGATTTCTAAAAATCTATATCTGTCCTAGATGTCACTTCACAGTTCAAAATTCAGACCGGCACCGCACGGTTTGAAAATGGCACATTGAATACCTCCATTTCAATGAAATTCGCCATCAAGCTCCAATTCTTGAATCCAAGTGGATGGCAGAGCTATTATAATTTGACATCACAATGTACTACTGTCTAGCTTCTGATCGATTGCAATCATTGATCCTCATATCCATGTACTCATCTAGTTGTATGGCGAATTTCATTAAATTGACAATATTCCATGTGCCATTTTCAGACCGTGCAAATTGAACTATGATAGTGACATGTGCAATGGCTATAGATGTAAAAAATCTATGATGTATTTTGATTTCAAACCATGCGATCAGAAACATCTAGGATAGTTGTAGATTTCAGAGATCTAGGACAAGTATAGATTCCAAAAAACTATGGTAGGTTTAGATTTCAGATCAATCGGTCTGAACTTTGAACTGTAAAAAATGCCAAAATAGCGGAATACCGCCATTTTAATGAAATTCGCCATCTCTACATCAGAAGCATCATCGATACCAAATATTTGATCGAGCTAGCGAGCATCGATCGATCTGCTAAAGAGTTCTGGAGCCGGAGTCGAGGAGGGTGCGCGCTAAGCTCAGCTACCTTCGATCAGTTGCCACTCGATTGCTAGCTCTGAAATCCACAGACAGACTAGACAGACGACGTTCGGTTGAGCCACTGGGAGAACGGGAGGGTGTTACCGGGGAGGGTATTTAGTTTCAGTATGTAACTATACCCCCCAAAATTCCTAGAAATAGAAAGTTTGGGGGGTATAGTTACATACTGAAACTAAATACCCTCCCCGGTATCACCCTCCAGGTCTTCCTATGGAGCTCAATTTGCCTGTAGCTGCCGATGCTTTCACCTGATTCACTCACCTGAAAAGTTGCGCTCATTGCCAATGATCGAGTGCCAACTTCATTACTGTAATAGCTCCCTGGCAGTCAGGATTTCATCACCCACAGCCAGGGTCCGTCGTCCAGACTCATGGCCCGCGTTTCCCACGGCGCGCCACGTACGTACTGCGGACATCATTTAACCGGGCGGCTTCAATGCAATAGGGCAGCATCATATATACAAACAATTAAACTGAAGGCTTCAGATTTTGGTTTGCACAATGAATTGAACAGTGCCACAAGCTAGCTAGCTAGAGGAGGCTCGACGACGGAGGCCCTGAGTTTCAAGCCCCCGAAGAATTGAAGACAGACGTACTGTTCACTCTTAAATTCCTCTCTTATCGCGCATACGTGGCCACTGTTTCAGCATGCATGGTTGACTTGCTAAAAAATCGAGCTACCACCTCGATCGATCGAGGAGGGTCTTTTGTGAATTCATTAATTGTGCACAGCTCAAGTTMGCAATTCATTCWAAATTCGATGAATACAGTGAGGTTTTCTTTCCATGAGGTTTTGTTTCGATACATTCTCTAGCTATTGCGTATTTCGACTCGTTGAAAGGACACGTACTAAAACGTCCATGCCGGCGTTCTAGCTAGTACTGTACAGTATTAAGATGTCGGGTTGCTTTTAATTTGGAAGAACTAAGAAAAATTAAAAGGTATTGAATTGGCGAAAAAAACGTATGAGATGAGTGAACTTTGATTCCGGCAGCTCCCCTCAAAGGGGATCTCGAGGTCCAGCCAAGTCAATGGAGTCAATCGTTGCCGTGCCCGAGCTAAAGAATTGAAACACTTTCGCTGTTGCGACATCGATCGATCACACCGATACTTTTGCTTTTGCTTAATTTCACTCATGCACTTTCACGTACTTTCTCTAAATTCCGTGAAGGATCTTTGTATCTAAGAGGGTTAACCTGGACCTGCATTGAATWGTGAAACTCCTGTTGGCGGCGTCGTTCACATGGCTCCACAATTAGATCTCCAATACTGTACGTAGACTGTCTTCGACTCTCACTTACTGGAATTAATTGTGTCGTCGTTTGGGTACGTTGAACTTGGAGTATCTATCTGCACCTGATTGAACATTGTAAGAACTGAACGGATATTTTGATAAAATGGCGACATTCCACAAATTCGGCACTTYCAGGTTTAGACCATGCAGTCTGAAATCTACACCCCTCCGAGACTTTAGATCGTGTGGTCTGAAATCTACACCAATCCTAGAAAATGAATGAAAAAATGGTATATGAATACTGCCATTTTAACAAAATATCTGTTATTGATGACAATTCGTGATTGAACGAGGCATGTGCTATCGATGGTGAAAGAGACTAGCTAAAAACATTTCAGTCTCCAGCCTTCTGATTAATCAATTGGTATCAGTATTAGAATTAGGGTTCAAAACAAATATTTCGATAAAATGGCGGCATTCCACAAATTTGGCACTTTCAGCCTTTCAGGTCTAGACCATGCGGTCTGAAATCTACACCAGTCCTAGAAAATGAATGGGAAAATGGTATATGAATACTGCCATTTTAAAGAAATATATGCTTCAAGTTGTAGTCGAAGATCTTCTCTCAATTAGCTACACTAAATAGTGTAATTAGGTTGCCCTCACTAATTTCTTGACATTCCTCACTATTTAAATATTTATTGTTACTGTACAATAATGCACTACTTTTGAATTAGTTATTGGTGTAATTGGGAATCATGAACTTTCATGTACAAATGAAAGTGTTTGTAGAAATATTTGTTGACTTTGATGACTTGTGGAGTAACTTTCTTGGGAGAAGGCAACCTAATTGTAAAGGCAACCATTGGAAGACCAGGGGGGTATAGTTTTTCAGTATGTAACTATACCCACCCCCCCAAACTTCCTAGAAATAGAAAGTTTGTGGGGGGGGGGGGGGGGGGTATAGTTACATGTTGAAACTAAATACCCTCCCCGGTATCACCCTCCCGGTCTTCCTAAGAACCTAATTTCACTAAGGGAGAGGCACCCAATGGCGTCCCTATATCCAATGCCGTGAGATTCTACAGAGCATAATCATTTCAGACTATAAATGTAGGTAGGCAGTACATAGATTATTTCTTTGACCTAAAATAATAAGCAGTTTATAGTCCCGCTACATTTACCTTCTAGAATGAATGCATGACCTAGAAAGGGACAGCATTGGGTATATGGACGCCATTGAGTGCCTCTCCCTTATTAAGTATAGATCTCTCAGGTACAGTGCATTTCCATTGAAATTGTTGAAACAACAAAACATTGAAATATATGTGAATATATATATATATATATATATATATATATATATCAGCAGCTGTAATTAAGTAAAGAACGCATTTTGAATCTTCTTCCAACAACCCACTAGCTAGAATTTTGGACTGGAATTTGAATATAGAGGTCCGCACTCATTTGATTATTTCAAATTTAATTCAACCTGGAACTGACGTTTGAATTAGTGGGCTCAGTAATCGATCGATTGCAATTGCACTGGATCGATCTGTCCTCGCTCACAGTTTGGTCTTCACTTAATTTCGAAGAATTCCAGGGAATCACGAACTCAAGGAGGGTAGGAGTCCATAAAGCGTCCATCTAAGAGCTGGAACTGAATTTTGGGGAGGTAGGACCTCGCTCACAGTAAAGTTTCCTTGAAAGATAAGAGAAATTGACATTTAACCCAAGTCGTTTCATATTTTTTGAAGCTTTGCAGAATTAGTTAGGAATTTTTGAAGTTGCAAAAAAGTGCGTTTTAGTGGGCTCTAACTAAAGCAGACCACCTCCTCAAATGTAGATTGCTTCATCCAAGGTAATGGGCAGGGTAACAGATGAAGTTCCCTAAACCCTACTGAGCCGTCTGAGCGGAACAAGTAGGATTTAGGCTGTAGCGGAGCGTTGTTAGGCGCATCGCTACTATACCTTAGGGTAAATATGAAGGGGCTCATGGGTTGAATGGTCAAATTTTGGTTATATTAAAATAAAATATAAGTTTGAATATTGAATGGGTGGGCGGGACGGATGTTGTTGATTTGTTAAACAAAGAGGTGGGCCAGAAAGCCACTCACTTTGCCATTTCTCCGGCAATAGTGACTGAGATTGACGTTGCTATAGGTATCCCCACAAAAGATACATTCTACCGCTGATTAATTACTCAATTGCAACCTAGAAAGAACAAAGCGAGATGTTGATCAATAAAGAGATTGACTGGCACTCTAGAAAAATATATAAGCTCACATGAATTAATTGTCTTAGATTTTCAAGACCTTTACCCATTTGATTTTTTTTTTTTTTTTTTGATATATTTGGATCCTTTCCCAACTTTATTTTGACCCCTACAAAATCTAAAATATGATTCATGTTTCAAATGTGGCCTTTTAATTCAAGGGTCATTGCAAGAAACACCAGTTCTATTCTCTGTCACAAACAGTGTGGCTCTCTTGTAATCTTCAATAACTTTTGAAGCATAAACCCCATAAACTTGAAATTTTTATTGGAGATGCCTAAGTAACTTGATGATAATCATATCTTTTATTTTTCAAAAAACCTAAAAAATAAATTTACATTTTAAAATCATTTTTGCACACTTTGAGGTTTAGAGGTTTTCACTATGTTAGGAGTCCCAAATTTAATAATTTGGAGCTGAAATTTTCATAGTCTATTAACATAGTAAACAAGCATAGACCTACAAGAGGAAATCTAAAAATTTATTATTCTATGTCCTCCACATGAATGCAAACAACACTCCCATTGCGCGCAATTTCAAAACATTGATGATGGTTCTAAGACCATTTTTTTGGTGAAATCTCATCACCATCAACTCTTTGCAAATAGTCAATTTTTAATTTTTGAAAAAATTCTTTTCCTCTTTTTTACAAATTAAAATGTCAAAGTACCTATTTTCTTGAGATTTTGCACTTTTCTAGTTCACCTAGTCAAAGAAAAGTTTCTATGCTTTTCCTTCATAGAGGACCTTCTTCTTAAAGGTGCATACATTAAACATATTTTTCATATTTATTTAAAATCTTTCTTTCAATTTTAAAATACTCCCTAAAAATCATGAGTACTGTGGCAAAAGTGTATACAAAACGGCAGGTATTTCTTGCAATGACCCTCAATTGAGAGGAGTCAATAAGGTGGGTACACCGAAAAGCACCACAAATTAGTACGGTGTCTAGTTACTATTATTAGTTTGGTCGGAATTTCATATTGTTTTCTTGGCCAGTGAAAAGGAGTTCCAATGCACCAAAGAACATCCCATTTATATACAATATGCAAAAGCTATGGAGGGTCAAAGTTTGTTTCTAAAAGCGTTTCTTCCACATAGGTACATAACCGATTTTGGAGATGTACACATTTTGAAGATGGGGTATAAGGTCAGGTGCCATTTTGGAGGGTGCCTATTTTAAATCAAATGGGTCAGTTTTTATGTGAAGCAGAGTTAGTGAATAGCAGTCCATATGTTGGTGAGAAAAGAATGAAATTGAATAAAAGGCCAAGTAATTTTAAGACCTACAGAAAAAGGCAACTCAAAAAAATGTGACTCTATTTGGAGCAATTGTTGAGGCTTCCCAATAGTAGACCAAGGATGATAGATTCATGAATACCTGACAAGAAGTTGATGTTCACTTTAGTGTAAAAGCAGCCCCAGTGCAACTCTTCGAGCGGTTCAAACATAACATTTAGTGGTCTTCAGCCAACCTGCCTTTTCCTTTCTTCAGCATCATCCATTCCAATCTCGAGGGCCACCGTTTCATTTGTGTCAAAAAAAATCTGGAGGGCCAAATTTAAATGCATGGTACCTTGACACCACTAAACACATACCATGCTTTAAAAAATGTTGATGGAGCCACTTGTCAACTACTTTTTGGTGCCAGAGAACTCCTTGCAAAACAAACAAAATTACTAATGGCCCTCCATTAGTGTGCATTAATTTCAACCCAGGTTACCCAGTTCCTTTCTTGCTGACATTCTAACAAATTTGACATGTGGCCTCACAGCTACTGATATGGTGTGGAATATTCCACACCATTTTGTGGGAGGAAGGCAGTTACTAGTGTTGCTCCTGAATGTTATGAACATGGTGACTAGCCGTGTTTTAGTAGCAAGTCAGCTTCAATGCTCTACAAAAGGCACAACAAGGATTACAAATTGACTAGCCACGACCAAATTTGGTGAGTACATGACCAAATGAAGTGTCTTGGTTGTGGCTCAATGTAAGGTTTGACTATTTTTTTGACCTCGATTTCACTAGGGGCATTTTTGAGTTTCCCTGTCTAATTTTTTCCTCTATAAACAACAATCCTGTGGCTTTTTCCGATTCGGACATAGGAAAAAGCCATAGGATTGCCGTTTATAGAGGGAAAGATGAGACAGGGAAATTCAAAAATGCCCGTAGTGTTTTGAGGTACAAACCTTTATTTGACCCTCAAACAAAGTGCAAAGTATTTCTTTTCTTTTGAAACAAATGAAATGCTCAAAGCATTCTCAACTACAGTAAAGTGTCTTCTACTTAAATCGATAAAAAGAGACAAAAATATTTTTCAACTTGACTTGAGTTTTCAAATGAAAAGTGAAGCTCACTACATCCACATCGAGAGTGGGGAGGTAGAACAACCCATGTGGGATATGTAACCTACAATTAGTAGAATTTCCTATTAAAGTTGAGGCACCAATATCTAATCATTTAAGCGATTTTCTAATAGATCATGAGCAAATGAGGAGGTGGAAATTCCTCCCATGTAGGAAGATAGTTAGATAGGAAATATTGGGATTGAAAAATTTTCACAATTTTATTCCCAAAGTTTAAATTATTGTGAATTTTGGGAGCCAAAAGTACATTTCACTTGTAGTCAATGTCTAGAGTTAGTCTTCTAATTTTGATCATTCTAGAATTACTTTCCCGCTCACTTCTTCCTACTTTCCTTCTCCCTAATATGGAACATATATGATAATTTTATTAGTCCCAACGGCTCCACCGTGAAAAAAATTAAAAAAAACATTCCAAGCTTTGGTTGGAAATCCCTTCCAGCCTTGCTTGGCACTATTACAGCTTTGGTTGCAAGTTGGATACTAGGTGTGGTTGACAATTGATGCATCTACCATAATTCTAGTTTACATATCCCACATAGGTTGTTCTACCTCCTAACATCCCATGTGCATATTGTGAGTTTTTCGACACTGTCAGCAACCCAAACCAAATTGCTAGTAATTGTGAAGACAATGTAAGGTAGTTGTTTTTCATTTGGAAACAAATGAAAAGATAGGCAGCTCTCAAGACTACGACAAAACATGATAAAAAAAAATGCACTCAAAATTGAGTGCAATTCTTTTAACCATGGTTCTGTGCAGACCCATTACATGTGCAGGCAACTTCTTTTGCAACTTTCAATTGCAATTTTTGGAATTTTGGAGCGTGTAATATACCATTGGTAAGACATTTATTAAACCTTTTCAACGATATATTACACGCCCCAAAGTTCCAAAAATATCAGTCGAAAATTGCAAAAAAAAATGATTGCACATGTAATGGGCCTGCACAAAACCGTAGTTAACCCCTAAAGGTCTTTGACTATGCTTTCACCAAAAATGCTCCAAAACTACCATTTCTAGTGCAAATACCAAATTTTAGAAAAAAAAAGACATTTTTGGACAAATGTAACCGTAGGATCTTGTATCAAAATTCTTTGGGAAGATGTGGAAAAAAATTCAGATTTTTTCACCATGTGGATTGCAAGATATCTGTGTTTAAAGTGACAAAAATCCTTTTTTGAGCCCTGCGAAAATCCGGGCAGCTGCACTTCAGACAAACAAAAACTCTTCATAACTTTTGACTCGTTGATCAAAATGGAGTAATTCAAAGCTTCTCATGTACTTATAGTTGTAGATAATCATTTTCAAATTTTTAATTCTGAAAAAAGTCATTTTTTCAGACCTGCCAGGACTGCCCGGAGATCAAAGAAAAGTACATATATTGCAATAACTTTTTAACCATGTCGTCAAAAGTCATGAAAATTGTTGGGCCTTAAAGCTACTCCTTGGACACATGTTGTACGAAAATTTCAAAGAAGAAAACTATAAACTCCATTTGTAGTGAGCTGCCCAAAATTGCTATGTTGCCAAAAAACGCAGTTTGGTCCTTTAGGGGTTAAAAGAACTACACTTGATTTTGAGTGCAGGAGTTTTTTTTACCATGTTTTGTTATATTGCAAAGATTTCAATAGTTCATGGTTTAATTTTAAAGCAAAATAAATTGGGTTTTTTGGTTGATGTGTTTGTCCTTCTTGGAGTGTTTTATTTACCATTTTGATGTGAGATAGACAACCACCACACGCGCCCGCTACATCTCAATTAAGAGCACACCAAATAGACCAATTTTACGCCTCTCTCATGCTTCAATTGTGGTGATTCTCTAAAGCGATTGTCGTTGACAATATTAACCTTTTAACATCAACACATCCAAATAGCGGATGCACTTTGGTCAACCTTGATTGTCACTTTCAAAATATATATTATTGCTAAGTGTTTTAAACTTAGAAAACGAAGTTTGACAATTTTTGTTCTATCCTCTTTTGAAATTTAAAAAAGTTTAAAAATTGAAAGAATTATTGCAATTTGCAAACTTCAAGTGTCAAAATTCATATTACAGCATACTTAATGTTTTTCATTGGAGGGCAATTGCAAGAAACACTTGTCCTATTTTTAGTCCCCTTATCGTTGGATTGGTGGTCTTTTGCTCATAACTTTTGCATTGATGGTCCGTTTATCATGAAACTTGGAATGAAGGTACACACAATAGTTGCAAACATTGGGTAATTTTTTCAATTTTTTTCAAATTGGTTTATTATTGTAAACTTGCCTCCAATTGGGTGTATTGGCGGGTTTTAGACTTATTTTTGACACAAATATGCAAATTTGAAGCCACAAAACGGGCATGTTGGAGGTCTACTAACATTATAGAGATTGACATGAATTTTTATAAAATAACAACATGTTGATTGCGGACATGGGGTTAATATGACTTTCCTTTGCACTAAGGCTATGAAGAGTGAAAAAATTTCCTACATGAATTCTCTCGTGCAATGCTAGCACAACCTTTTGTAGCAAAATGATATTTTTAGATGATTTTCTTAATTTTTTTTGAATTATCAAAAATGAAAAGATCAGATATACATGTGAAGTGTTTCTTGCAATTACCTTGGAATTTTTTCTAAACCTCAATCATAGTAAAATCCCAAGTTATTCCTATATATATATGGAAAAAAATAGTACCAAAAGAAAATATGCATTTTCTTATGTGAAAAATATCAATATTGTATATATGAATTATAAAATAGGATAAATTTAGCTTGGTAGTGAAATTCGAAGGTCATTGTGAAGGCTGTTTAGGGTACTAAAAAATAAAACAACCAATTAAAAAAAAATTGTACTAATTTTGATTGCTACTAGTATCTCTTGAAATAATTCCAAATTAATTGGAACATTATTGTATATTTACAAACTTACTTTCACTTTCAATCATCAAAATTATGACTATGAAATTTTTTCATGAAAAAAAACGGAAATTTTCATAATGATTGACAATTCACATTGTCATGTATTAAAAATATAAGATTGGTATTTGAACACATTTTAGAAGGGAAAATTTAGTTGAGACATGATGTTTTTGACTATTTCGCATTGAATCTACTCCTTTAGGGATTAAGGTAACAACTACTATGTCAATAGTAAGTAAAAATTAGCTTGACATTAATTTAACATAATCTTGATACAAATCTAATGGCCCTCATTTGAGCCTTGCTCGTAGCGTTTATAAGTCTGTGTTTGGGGTAGGATGGGGATTGTAGTGTATGTCGAGTTGTTCTCTCCCTTGTCCCTTGCTAGGGCACTTGTGGCTGCCAAGTCTTGTATTTTTATCTTTTGCAATGGAATTTCGTTTCATTTGTTTCAAAAAGAAATCCAAAACAGTATTAAGAGATGATGTCATAACAATTGAGAAGATGAAGGGAGCAATGAAGATTATGAATGACACGCAAGGTAACTCCCATTTGCTTCCAATTTCATTTTTTTTTTTCAATCTATTGAGTAACTTAAGCTTAATCTTAACATGGCATTTATTGAAAATTCTTGTTAGACTACATCACACAATTGCAATGGTAGTCTAGAAGCATCCTTTAAAATKGTGGAATAATGAATGAAGCTTTTGCTATGTATCGAATACCTTACCACCCTTGACTACTTTTTCACCAAAAATTGCTCCAAAACCGCCATTTTTAGTACAAGTATCAAATTTTTGGAAAAAAATAGTTTTAGACACATGCAACCATAAGATCTTGTAGTAAGCTAGTTTGAAAAGATGTGGGAAACATTTCAGATTTTTTTCCACATGTAGATTGCAAGATATTAGCATTTGAATTAACAAAAATCCCTATTTTGGCCCTGCAAAAAATAGGGCAATTGCACTTCACAAGGTCACATTTGCATGAAAAATGTCCATGTTGGCGGTGTTTCTTTGGATTCATTCTTTGAGACACGTTGACTTACATGTTTGAAATTTTTTAAATCATTTGGCATTGTACAACATATAGGAAAAAAATAGTAAGTTGAAAGAAGTAGAGACTGATTCAAAATACTAAATTGTTAAGAGTTTATCTATGGAATAGAAAAATGTCAATGCCACTGGTTGCAATGTTGTAATAAACAATCTACATCCAATGTTTTTATTTATATAGAAAATATTGAAAATTGAGTTGAATATACGATTGATTCAAAGCTTTCCACATATAGATATGTAAAATTAGAAAACCAATTTCAAAATTTCAATTCTTAAAAAAGTGACTTTCTAAGAATTTTTTTGAGTTGCCCAAGTTGCCCGCTAAGCAATGAAAATGATATATCATGTGATAATATTTAACCATGTAGTCAAAAGTTATGAAATTATTGCTTTAAAGCTACTCCTTGGGCATATGTTCTGTAAAAATTTCAAAGAAAAAAAATGAAAAATCCGTTCGTATTGAGCTATCCAAAATCGCTATGTTGCCAAAAAACGCAGTCTAGTCTTTTAGGGGTTAAGAGTAAAAATGAAAACTAGGGCCTTGCATTGTTGTATAGAACAACCAATGATTTTGTGTTGCAAGGGAAGGACATCTTTTTTGTGTGGTGGGGTGTGTTTGTGGTGAAGGGCTTTGCAAACTAAAGGTAATGAAAGAGTCATGATGAAAATAAATTTTGAATCACAATGATAGTAGAATTTGTTTTTACTATTATATTGTAGATTGTCACGCTCTTTGTGTTATAAAGGGGACTTTGATGTGGTTTAGCCCCTAAAAGACCACTAGAAGAAAATGAGGGATTCTGCAACTACAAGGAACAATTGATTTTTAGGCTGCATCGGACATTTGCAACTAGTGATAATTTGGAGATTTGAAGTTGTTGTAGACAAGTCGTATTTCAAATTGTAGTCCTATAGCAAAACGAGGTTGTTTCTCATCTAGTAGCTTACTTGGAACTTCATCGGCGAGTTTTGCTGACGTGGTTGTTTATGTGGTATTTGCCGCCACAATTCAATCGATGAGTTCTCCAACTTGTTGGCAACTAA
This sequence comes from Pleurozium schreberi, assembly GCA_006891605.1. Taxonomy (NCBI): domain Eukaryota; kingdom Viridiplantae; phylum Streptophyta; class Bryopsida; order Hypnales; family Hylocomiaceae; genus Pleurozium; species Pleurozium schreberi. The sequence continues at coordinate 75,107 of VACF01001212.1, forward strand.
TGTATAACTTTTTGGCAACTCATTTGTAACTTCATTGCAACTTATTTGTGCTTTTATTGTGACTCATTTGTGACTTGTCTATGACTCATTTGTGACTTGTAGATTTTGAAATTCTAATTTCAATTATTGTAGATTTTAAAGTAAATAGAATTTTAAATATTTTAAGATTCTATAGACCTTAAAAATCTACAAATTGTAGAATTTCAAGTCTTAAAATTCCAAAAATAATAATTCATTACATAAGAGTAAAACAACTTACAAGTCTTATATATTCTTCTAATGGTACTCTTGACAATTGATATAGGACAATTGATATAGGACAATTGATATAGGATGATCAAAAAATGACTTCAAAAACAACTAGAGTACAACTAAGATGCGACTTGAATATGAATAGGAAACGATGCAAGTGCGACTAGGAAAAGACTAAAAAGCATTTAGGAAACAAAGAGGATGCGACTACAAAATAATTAGAAAAATATTAGAATGCAACTAGGAAATGACTGGGATGCAACATGGGAACCTGTTGTAAACAATTAAGAAATGACAGGAGGGTCATTGCAAGAAACACTTGCCGTTTTGTATACACTTTTGCCACAATATTCATGATTTTTTTGGAGTAATTTAAAATTAGAAAAACGATTTCAAAACAATATGAAATTTAATATGTTTAATGTATATACCTTTAAGAAGAAGGAACTCTATGAAGGAAAAGCATAGAATTTTTTTTTGGACTAGGTGAATTAGAAAAGTGCAAAATCTCAAGAAAATAGGTACTTTGACATTTTAATTTGTAAAAAAGAGGAAAAGGTTTTTTTTCAAAAATTAAAAAAATTTGTCCATTTGCGAAGAGTTGATGGTGACGAGATTTCACCAAAAAAATGGTCTTAGAACCATCATCAATGTTTTGAAATTGTGCGCAATGGGAGTGTTGTTTGCATTCATGTGGAGGACATAGAATAATACATTTTTAGATTCCCTTTTGTAGGTCTATGCTTGTCTACTATGTTTAGAGACCATGAAAATTTCAGCTCCAAATTATCAAATTTGGGACTCCTAACGTAGTGAAAACCTCTAAACCTCAAAGTGTGACAAATTAGCAAAAATGATTTTGAAATGTAAATTTATTTTTTAAATTTTTTGAAAAATAAAAGATATTATTATCATCAAGTTAGGCATCTCCAATAAAAATTTCAAGTTTATTGGGTTTATGCTTCAAAAGTTATTGAAGATTACAAGAGAGCCACACTGTTTGTGATGGAGAATAGTACAAGTGTTTGTTGCAATGACCCTAGAATGCGGCTAAAAAACAACTATTTGTCATTTTATAGTTGCAGTTGCATCCTAGTGGTTTCCTAGTGGTTTTTTTGCAACTACAAATCAACACTATGGATTCCACAATGTAGACTTGTCCACATTAACAATTGTGATGAATTTTGGATGAAAACTAACTCACATTCATTTTGGATTTGAACTCAGTTACAACTCTTGTAATCCTACACTTCATTCTACAATTGCTTTGCGACCAAAAAAATTATATGCTTCATTCTACGGCTACTTTGCAACTAAAATAATACAATGATGATGTAAAACAATGACATGAAACAATGACTTCAGATTTGGTGCAAATAGAGAGGGCTTTAGTCACAAAACAATTGTATAGGATATATAGTCGCATTTTAGCCGGTTGTGACGGACACATTTTTCTTCTAGTGGATCAATGTTCGTTTATTGGCAATATAGAAATTTTGGGTAGCTCAATAGAAATGGAATTTTTATTTGTTTATTTGAAATTTTCACAGAACATGTGAACAAGGAATATTTTGAAGGCACAACAATTTCCATAACTTCTAACTATATGGTTAAAAAGTTGTTGTATGATACATAGTTTTTCTCTTTAGCCTTCCCCGGCTAGGGTGTGAGTTAAAAAGAAAATCATTTTTTTCAAGAAAATAAAATAWAATTGGTTTTCCAAGATTTATAAGTGTGGAGAAAGCTTTGAAATCATTCTATTTTATTTAATGAGCGAAAAGTTATGAGGAGTTTTTGTTTGTGGGCAGTCATGGAGTCTCCACTCTAAAATAAACTTTGAAGTCCTATATTCAACTCAATTTTCAATATTTTTTAGATAAATAAAAAAATTGGATGTAGATTGTTTATTACAACATTGCAACCAGTGGCATTGGCATTTTTCTATTCCATAGATAAATTCTTAACAATTTAGTATTTTGAATCAGTCTCTACTTCTTTCAACTTACTATTTTTTCCCTATATGTTGTACAATGCCAAATGATCTAAAAGTTTTCAAACATGTAAGTCAACGTGTCTCAAAGAATGAATCCAAAGAAACACCACCAACATGGACATTTTTCATGCAAATGTGACCTTATGAAGTGCAATTGCCCTATTTTTTGCAGGGCCAAAATAGGGATTTCTATTATTCAAATGCTAATATCTTGCAATCTACATGATGGAAATTTCTAAAAATTTTCCGTGTCTTTTCAAACTAGCATATTGCAAGATCTTAGTGTCATATGTGTCCAAAGTTTTTTTTTTCCAAAATTTTGATATTTTTACTAGAAATAGCAGTTTTGGGGCATTTTTGGTGAAAACATAGTCAAAAATTCTTTAGGGTTGAAATTAAATTTGACATATAGGTAGAACTTCTCCTAGTGCATGATGCCAAGACTACGCACTAATAGAGTATTATGCATTTAATTTAGCTTTCCATCTTGAATCATGCACTTGCCAACCTACTATTTGAGTATTTGTAAACTCTCTTGGTGCATACTTGCATTACAAGAGAATGCACTAAGAGAGGTTGTACCTACATTATTTTTGTATGTCATCCATCCTTTAAGTGAGGTTGTTTGTTTTTTTATTTGTTTATTTGTTTTGTTTTGTTTGTTATGTTGAGATTTCTCGGATTGTGCGTCCCCCAATGGCATGTTTGGTACCATCGGAAAGCCCTTGGCGAGGAGGGGTGCACGGGCTTGGTTTCGTGGCGTTCCGACCTACGGTGTGAAAGTTATTGAATTTCAAAGTTTTTATGAATAAAAAAATTAGGAAATTACTTTTACTTTTGTTTTGGTTGTGACAATGGCTCATCGGATAATAGTACAATTTTAAAATATAATGCAAAAAGTGATTGCAAATGATAAACATTTCTACTACATATAGTTTATAGAATTAAAAAATGAATATGAGAGAAGATATATGAAGGGATTGGCCATCACTTTGGTGCCATTCACAAACAATATAGTATAGTAACAAAAGTAGCAACAATACAAAGCACTTCTAATATTTCTAAGTGGTACTACATACAATAGAACTTCTAATAATCCTCACTCTTTGAGCTAATAAAACTCTCCACATCTGAAGCTAATAAAACTCTCCACATTAATGTATCTGAGCTAATAAAACTCTCCACAGTAATGTACTAATAACCTCTTTGTAGTAATGTGCGAGACCAGTCCCGTCCTCCCCCCTGGCTTATTAGAAGTTCTAGTGTACTAACTTATAAGTAAAACCTGGACACAAGTTACTAATACGTGACAAATGCTAACCGCAYAGCTTCTCGTAAAAATGACTTTGTTCCAACCTTAAAATCCCAATCATCTACTAGTAGAGACAGTACCAAAGTCACAGAAAAAGTTACAGCGATGTCACTTCAACATATTCATGCTTAGCTGCTTAATACCTCAAACCAAAAACAGGTCAAAAATACAAACTTGACAATAACCACCTAGTCTCAAAATTGTTCCTACTACTGTGCTACACTAGCTTCACTGAAACCTTACCTGCTTGAGTATTACACTAGATACCCTAATGAGGCATTATGAGGGGATCATGTAGGACTAGGCCAACTAGAAAACTAAGAAAATAGTAGTAGCAACATTGACGTAGGTTGCTTCTAAGAAACTCACTACTCTAAGAAACTCCCAGATGCAGACATCAACTCAAGAAAAGTATAGGACAAGATCCACTATCATTTCTCGTCTTCCAAAACATCAAGATGCTCATTGAAGGCATTGCAACAAAAAATGAGCGTCTTGGCACTAAGGAATCTCATGTTGACAGCAGATTGAGACACGACTTGCAGAAAACCTTCAGTTACTGCCGCAGCTCGAAGAAGAAACGGCTAAGCTGTTGAAGACCCACGAATGAAAGGTCTACAGCTAAAACCAATGCAAGCTGCATAACACGTAGGATATTCCGAGATGTGAGAGAAACCAAGTCGAAAAATATGATAATATATATAATCGAATATAGAAAGAAGACTTGAAGTGATATTAGCAAAAAATAGAAGACCTAAATGTAAAGAAACTGCAACAAGGCCATGGTGGTGGTTAATTTAACAACCACCACATTAGTTTTACTCATCTAACCAGAATTGTTCGAACAACAGCATCCTAAAAAATCTTAGAACATTAACAATTTAGAATACTAAATTAATCAATGTACAYGTCATTCAAATGTCCCAATACAAGCAAAGAAGCGAGCGCAGGTTCTTCCACTCTCAAAATACTCTGACGCTCCAGTGATATGGATTTCTTGTKTACTACATTAGAGTGTYCCAAGGCCATAGAGAWTCAAAATTAAGAGCATAATGAGGAACATACCAGCCTTGCAAACAGTGCGGCACGATAGCCAAAGCCCTGTTTCTTTGCTTCTGACCTTTGCACATCGGTCCACCTTCAGAGAGAGTCCACCATATCAAGATCACAATAGTACCTTCGAACTTGACAAAACGATTAAATAAAGCCCTTTGACGTACCCCAATATAGTTCCTATATGTAAAGACTGAAGACTAATTAAGAAAGAGTTATTATTCCTAACAACCTTGAAAAAATTTCAAAGCATTCGAGAACCTTACCCAATAAATTCAGACACGCCACCAATGCCACCAAAGTTAAATGGTTGGGGTCCATCTTTATCCAAATCCTGTCAATGCCACATGACTGACATGTCAATATCCAATGTGGAAGAAACACCTGCTTAAGCAAGAAGTATACAACTGAATCCTTGCGATGCAAAAAGATCAGCACAAAGTGAAGATATATTCTCACATTCGAATTTTTTGAAAGAGAGTGCTTATGTTTCCAATCTATGTACAAATATAGGCACTTGCTTTCCAGATTTTATTCAAGTGACAATAAGCGCGAATAGAGAAAACGATGTCTACAGTATCCAGATAGCAATCTCTTAGCATTTCAAAATTCCAATTGTATCAATTGTACGGTAAAATACCCCTTCTCGAACGGCATCCAAACCACCACCCAACCAAAACAAGTTCCGGTAACCAGCCTTGTACAATTGCTCACAGGCAGCCAGTGATCTGAGAAAAAAAAAAGAGCACATTGGTACACAACCCCTTGTGTGAGATCTCCAGCTAATTCTTCGKTATTACTTGATTCTAAATCTCCTCATAGGAGCAAGCATTAATCGAACCGAAGGAGGCAGGAAAGTCCCAAGAAATTGACATAAAATCAAAGAGATAATTATCCACGAGAAACAAAGGGATGATAACCCACCGCAGACCCTTCTGGCATCCAACAATTATGTTGGCAGTTTTGGGAATCTTGGCCACCACGTCGGGCATAAATCGTCTGTGCCACACGCATAGGAGACAACCACTCCAACATTGGAAAATTTGGCCGCATATAAACTTAATTCCAAACCATGAAAGATTAGTGAAGATAAAGTCCATTGACAGACAACCTTCAGTACATGAAACGAAAGGTCTGCACTAAATCTGCACTTACTCGTTGTATTTCATAACTGGAAGACCACTCCACCAACCTCCTGCAATGTAATCGCCAAATCAATCAGACATCTAAAGTGAGGAAAGTTATTTCGATTGGACAGAAATTCAGTTCAAACAGATGTCCACAACAGTGGTTTTGTTTACGGTTCACAAGGAATGCGCGAGCAATTGCTTCAGAAACTATTAACCTACCCATGGCCAAGTTGGAAAACTTCTTCAGCAGAGTTCCAGGGTCTAAATTTCGATCAACATCATAAATGGGAATGTGAACTGAACCCTTTACAGACACCTGCAAAGCACATCATCAAAGTAAATGTTACATCATTGGTATTGAAGCATTCTAATTTGAGAAAGAACCAGGGGAGGTGCTTAAACAATGAAACAAGAACGTGACATTCGCTCCTTTGTCAGCAAATGAAGCACAGTGAAGTGATGGAACATACCCTACTGTGCTCGTTGGATGGCCGAACGTCTAGAAAAGTGTAGCCATTCAGCTGCACTGCATACCCTGCCTCTTTTGCAGACAACTGCTTCACTTTTCCCTCTTTCACCTGCCCCAGGCACCACAATGTGAGCCCGATGCAAGATAGAAGCAATTATATAGCAAATGAAACAACTTGTCAGAGGAAGAATCATGGACCTAGTCAACATTTTCAATGTCGATATCAATGGCAATAGCAATAGCAATATTCGCAGAAGTCAAATGTATGATGAGCACATCCTGACAGACGAATGGCAAGCTGAATAAGGCCTCCCAGTAGAACGAGCAGACAAAATTCAAAAGAGTTTATTACATGTCCACTTAGAAATTTCTTGGTCTATAAACAAGCATGGTTCTCAATAGAATTCTGTAGATGTGCCCACAGCAGAAGATTCAAAATCAAAAAGATCGCTCAAGAACCAGGGGTAGTCCAAATTACCAAAAATATGAAGTTGTCTTGGAGGAAGGCAACCTAATTGCAAAGGCAACCTAATTTCACTATTTAGTGTACAGTACTGGTTAGTCCATCTAAAATCTGGCCTGTACAGTGAGGCCAGCAAGGGGGACACTAGTACAAAAAAAACTCCACTGGAGTCGAGTGGGGGCCGGGTGAACTGACCCCCTAGCGGCGCTCGGCGCCTCAGGAAAATCCTGAAATTTTTTATTGGTTCTGATTTTGACATAGACAAAGATTCTGATTTTGAAATCTGTGTTTTTCAATCCTCTCTACAACCCCATTCACATTGCACAACAAGGTTAGGGTTGGAGTGTAGATGTGAGGTCCAACTAGTGAATGAATTAACCTATGATAAAGCACGGTTACACCGTTCTTGTTTTCCACGCATGATAAAATTTGTAAATTTTGAATTTATATTTGGAATTAAAGGTATAGGGGAGGCAACCCATTTCTGATTAAATAAGCAATTGTGCATATTTGGAGCGCAAGTTTTTTGAATGTGGAATTTTTCCCATGTACAACAATAGAGTTTGGAAGGATTGCATATTTTTCCAAAATGAAATTACACAAAATGAAATTACTAGTAATTTTTTAGTGGAAGATTCTCTTCAACCTATAATGGTGATATAGTCCTTTCTATTTCTAACCATAGGCTATTTGCAAAATCGACCAAGGACTAATTGCAATATTGAGGTCCTTGCAACCAATCTTAATGAGCCACAACTATTCTATGGATTGTGCCATAACTTCATGGAAAAACAACAGTCTATTGATTGGAAATGGGGAAGTGATTGGAAATGGGTTGCCTCCCCTAGTAACCGGCCATTAACCACACAACAAATCCTTCCAATAACCATATACTAACCACACAATTCAACTATCAATTCAATTGTGATGGGAACCAAATCTTGTATCATTGCCCAATGACCACACACTGTGTGGTGAAGGGATGCAAGGAATTTTTCACTAGATTTCAACTTCATTGCCTTTAAATTGTTATAAAATTTTGTAGGAAGAAATCTTTTTTGCATTCCATTTTTTGAAGGTGAATCTTAACATGACATGTAATAATCATGCCAAATTTCAAAACATGCAAGTCTCTATAGATATGTGGAGAAGGATTTGGATTTTGTGTGTGATGATTGGCAAGTTTACTACAGATAGGAGGGGTGTTGAAGGTAAATAAATCAAGTACAAAATAGAGAGCATTTTTTTTCCTTGCACCTTTGGAATGACTTGGAGAGGCCAAGCAAGGGGGCTAGTTCACCCTGACCCAAATTAGCTATGCCAAGTGTGCGAGATAGATTTATCAAGTACAAAATAGGGGATCCTTTTGTTACCTAAGTTACACACTTCTGGAATGACTTGGGGGGGACGGGMAAGCAAGGAATTAGTTGACTTTGACCCAAGTGGGTGGTTGTGAGGACAATTTTGACCTACCATGCATCGCCACTAATTTCACTAAGTTAATTAGATGAGTATAAGATAGGAGCATCCAATGGCGTCAAGTACCTAATGGCGTTAGTTACCACTTAGCACAGATGGTAGTCATTTCAAAACTTAAATGTAGTTAGACCATAGATAGCTTCTTTTAATTTACCTAAATAATAAGCTATCTATAGTCTTCCTACATTTATAATCTAAAATCAATGCCTTACACAAAATCTACTGCCATTAGGTACACTGACACCATTGGAAGCGCCTACCTTATTTACTACTACCTCCATTTGAAAATACTGTACCCATTTTCGGGGAGTCACCATCGAGAATGAATACACTTGTTACTAGTAGAAAATTTAGTTTTTCTGTTGATTTGGTTGCGTTGTTCCGATCACTTTTTGACAGAAATTTGTTGAAATTTGTTGAAATCAACAGATTTCTGTCAGAAAGTGACCGGAACAATGCGACCAAATCAACAGAAAAAACAAACTTTCTACTAGTGTGTGTGTGTGTTTTTGGGCAAAATTTTGCACCAAAGCAATATTCTATGGATGGCTAAGAAAAACACCATAGAAAATCCTATGGAAAAAATGATAGAATTGCATGAAACTACTAGCCCACTATGCATGTATATTGCTTGTCATTAGGAACAAAACAATGGCACATCATCCAAGGCCATATTTGTTGTATTGAGACTTTTTGCAAATTTTGAGACAAAATGCTAGTTATTGGAAAATTCATTTAAAAAAATAGTAATTGAAATAAAAAAATAAATAATGCTCAAATAGTGACCCTATAATGACATTCTAAATGTTGGTGTTGTTAGCTATTTATAAAATAATATTGATAAAGAGATAAAGCAGTTTATCTTCGAGTCGAAGACAGAAATGAGACTACGAAAGGTCTCAATATAATGAATATGGCCTTATCCAAGCAAGCAATGGCCAACCTACCAGCAATGGTGCCATGCAATACTTTCAAATGCACCATTCACCGAGTGTGCAGCCATGTTGAAGGCGCATGAAGTTGCCCAAAATCGCCTTCAACAAGCCTTGCAACAAGCATGTAGGATCTCGTTGCAATTTGATAATATTTGGATGCATTTAATTGTGATTGCCTCTAGAGTTGGTGATAAAATTGTTTGGAATAGGCAAAGGCCTGTTCCGTGTATTTTTAAGCAAGTCTCGTGTCTCTCTGCTCTTTTTTCCAACTTGTGGTTCTTCCATTTGCTTAAAAAGAAAGAAAAAAAAAAGGCACCATTCATAAAGAGCTACATTGTGGTTTAGGATTTCGCTTGAATGACTTCCTCCAAAAATGGTCGTCTTGCTTTTGAAACATGCTAGTTTATGGAAGGATTGCTCACCTGGCGACACCCAAGTATAGTTTATTAGTTCATGATTACTCTTAGCTTCCATGATGTTGTATTTATGTGCAAATGTAGGTGTCTTAGCTTTCATTGTTCTTGGAGATTGAACGTACTTTGTTTCTTCCATAGCTTGAGAATCATGGTGATGCAATGTGGGTGCATTTGGCAGAAACAAAACAAACAATAGGAAACTTGTTGCCTTCTTGCCTTCTTGCTCAATGATGCAGGTCCAAAAYCACGGAAGACAAGTGACATTTTTTAAACGTTGCAATTCTCAAAGTAAGATTCCAAACCACTTAACAAACCACCTTGCTTTTGTGTGCAACTATCTTTGCCTAAAAACATTTCACAATTCACACTATGCAATGAATATTGGAACTTGTTAAGTCCGAGATACCAAAACCTTTGAATGTAGTCATAAACAGCCGTTGACCACGACTACGTAGAGCTTTCACTCTATGTAGGCAAATTGGCTTTTGTTTTTGTATTGTTGACTATTTTTGTTGTAGTATGGTAGTTTTGATTTCTATTGCTCTAGTTGCATAATTCTATTTGTTTGGATAAAGTTGGTATCATATATAGACTTTTATGTTTTGATTTTATACATCTTGTGTAATTGAATTATCAAAGTACTATCTCTTGGTGTACAAAAAGCCAACAATAGACCCTTATAGACTTTCATGTTTTGATTGTATATATCTTATGCATTCAATGTCTAGGAAATAGGGACTCTTTTTAGTTCAAATGTTGGTGTAGCATTCTAGGAAGTGTTGATCATGGGTGTGTATGCCTTATAAGGTGTGCCCATAGAAAAGGGAATTATGAGAAGAAAAAATCTATTTAGACGAGTACAACCCAATAAGGAAGATGATTTATTTGCATAATTTCTAATTATGGAAAATAATCCACGATGGAAATGCACACTAGCCACATTTCTTATTATTGGTTTATGATGTTTGTAAACCACGCCCATGAATTCTTTTGTTCATTTGCAAGGCAAGTTCTATGTCACAATGAAGTCGTAATGCCCAATTATACAAGCAAAATTGATTAATTGGGCAGTATGCATTTTTCATCCAAATTGTTCAATTCTGCCCGTAGTTTCATCCAAATTGTTCAAATTTTTCATGAATTCCCGCCGACAGTTTACGTCGGACAATTGTTGCTCATTGTCAAGGATTGCCATAAACAAATGGCCTCCCTATCAGACTCTGCCTTCCTCATCGACACTTTGTTTACCGCGATTGCCTCCTCTTCGGGCATTGCCATATATAGAAGCCCTGGAAATAGAGCCAACCAAAGATTTTTGTGTCAAATTTTCACGGGTACATTGATTTATCTTGTTGTCAAAGCCACAATATTTTAACCCCTAAAGTTCCAAGGCCATTTTTCTACCAACAATCACTCAAAACTGCCAAAATTGTTGCATTCATCCAAAGAAACAAAAATGATGCATTTTTTAGAATCTAGCCTTAGGATCTTGTAGTAGACTTGTCTCATATCATGTGGTAAAAAATTTGTGATGTTTGACCGCACGGATTGAAAGATATTAGCATTCAAAGTTGAAAAATAAGTTTTTTTCATGAAGATGCTCTAATTGCCTGCAAAATAAGAAGCTCCATAACTTTCACATCACTAATCCAAATGGAATGAATAAAAGCTTTCCATTAAGAAAAAAAAATAATCTATGGGAAAAAATATATTAAATATTTTTTTCATTTTTTTATGAATTTTTTTTGTTGCCCGGTCTCCCGTTTTTGAGGTTATTGTGGCATAACTTTTGCTCTCGGGCACCGATTGAAATAAAAATTATAGTTCCAAAAAGCTAATAAGTTTTTCTATGCGATGACGAATTTTCAAAAAGTTACGCCAAAAATTGAGCTCATAGGAACTTGCTCAAAATCCATTTTTTCCCCGTAGGGACAATGGGACTTTAGGGGATAAATCATAGCAAGTTGCTATATCCCTATATTAACATTCGTTTTGTAGGTGCTAGCGAATTGATGACATCACTAAATCGATGTGGTAGAATTTACAACCTGGTTAAGCGATGGTTAAGCGATGCGCAAACTAAACCATGCGGAAATTTTCTTCTCTTAAAATTGTAAAAATTGCATTCAGAAATGATTCTCACAACTTAATTTTTCAAGAAGATGCTCTAATTGCCCGAAAAACRAGATTGTCCATAACTTTCTCATAATGTATCCAAATGGAATGAATCAATGCTTTACATGTAGACAAAAATATAAAACATGAGAAAAAAATTCAAAAAAAAAAAAATCAAAATTTTGAAACTTTTTTCTGTTGCCCCCTCCCCCCCACCCCCCACCACCACACACATACACACACACACACGCACACCACTCCCTTATGTTAAGTTGTTTTGGGCATAACTTTTGTTCCCAAGCACCGATTGAAAAAAAAATATATTCCCATGAAGCTAATCAGAATTTCTATCTTCAAAAAAAGTCTCAAAAAATCAGGACAAAAATAGAGACCATGGGTACATGCCTGAAATCTACCTTGTCCTCCAAAGGGACAAATGGTCCTTTAGGGGTTAAGTATAGTCCTAGTAGTATAGTCTTTTAAGTAATGACCTTTCAGTAAGTTTTTTAGTAAAATTTAACTGAAAAGACTGTCTTTTTAGTAAAATTTTACTAAAAAACTTACTGAAAGGTCATTACTTAAAAGACTATACTACTAGGACTATACTTAAAACACCCTTTTCTCTTCCTTTATAAAGATGTGTAAATGGTATTTGAAAAATGTGCATGTGATAATGTAGGAGTGACTTAGAACAATTCAACGACTGGGTTGGGAAAGAGGCGCATAATGGGGCTGCTTGGCGTGCATTTTACATGTGGCCAGCCAACTGCAAAACGGTGAATGCAACACGTCAAAAGGGACAAGCACACCAACCAAAAAATCTAGACTATCACGTCCGATTCAATTTTGTTTAAAATTGAATCATCAACACAGTATATTTTATTGAGAACTACTTCTCAATGCTTGAAAAGAGTCTTCAAATTGTTTGTGTTTCCAAGTGAGAAAAACTTATTGTATCCACATGGGGTGGTAGGAAGAGTCCCAACCCATGCGGGATATATACATTTAAACTAATTGGAGCTTTCCTCACTTGGAAACTCAAATTTAATTTGAGAACTAGTTCTAATTTTCTATCTCACATAGGTTGAGGTACTTATATCCACTCCATGTAGATATTGGAAGATTTAAGTCTCCAAGTGAGAATGAAGCTCTATATGCATGTCCTCTTGGGGTGGTAGGAGGTGTGCTAACCCATGTGGCTGGGATAAACAAGAGCATGAGTGAGCTCATACTAATTCATGTTCTTGTTTATCCCACATGGGTTGGCACACCTCCTACCACCCCAAGAGGATATATATAGAGCTTCATTCTCATCTAGAAATTCAAATTGATATGAAAATATATTTTCGTCTTTTTCATTTACACAAGTAAAGGATACATTACTAAAATTGCTTAAAAGCATGTCAATTAAAAAAACACTTGGAATTCTTTTGAGGGTTAGTATTTGGCTAGATTGTCCTTTGCACCTCAAAATTGAGGTGCTAAGGATARTCAACCTATAAGGTAAACCAGCCCATTGTGGTCAGTTTTAGGAGTTAGCCCTCACAATGTTTCTAAAAAATTTCAATTTTTTCTTCATATAAAGACAATTGTGAAAAACAACGCGAGGAATTGAAATTATTTTTTTGACAAAGCATGAATTTATTATGAATTATTGAAGTGTTCAACCCAAAAAAGTTTGTAGACCACCCCATCACCAACAAAATCTGGATCCATGACGCTCATCTTGTTCACCTAAAGTAGTCATAAATAGTCATAAATATTTTCTAACAAGGTAGGCCTAGAAAATAATTCTTACAATGAATTTCCACTGAAAAATTAAAGGCTCCTAATGAGGTCACTAATCAATCCACGATTGTCATGTAAGACATGCATTGTGGCCTAAAATTTCACATATTAAAACCCCTGATCATGGGGTCATTCCCTAGGTGACTACTATGGGTCTTCTGACCACTGGATTGTTTTAACCCCTAAAGGACCAAGCTGCATTTTTTGGCAACATAGCAATTTTGTGCAGCTCACTACAAATGGAATTTTCATTACACTGTTAAAAAGTTATTGCATGATATGTGATTTTCTTTGAACTTTGGGCAGTCCACGCAACCCCAAACACTTCTTTAAAAATCACTTTTTGAAAAAATAAAAATTTGAAATTAGTTCTTTACAATTATATGTAAGTGGAAAGCTTTGAATCATTCCATTTGGATTAGTGAGCTAAAAGTTACAAGGAGTTTTAGTTTGTGGGTAGGTGTGGTTTTTAGAGACTCCATATCTCATTGTTTTGTGGTGTTTGGACATGTGTTGTGAAAGTTATTGGATTTCGAAGTTTTTTATGAATTAGAAAAGACAATGAAATTACCTATTATTTAAAAAAATAATTCATGATTTGGAAATTGAAAGAAACTAGCCGATAAAAGTCAAAAGTTTTCCAAACTTCCAAGGTGGACCCACAATGAGCCCTTTGTTGTGATGGTGGATGACATGCCAAGATGGCAGGACGATATATCGTGCCCATGAAATGGGCCTCACAGGCTAGATTTACCGCAAGGAAAAACGCAAGAATTTTTATTTTTTGCACAATTGTTTTTTTGCAATTTTTGAATTCAAATTTTCAATTAGAGACCCCAAATTAGCTAAGAAAGGTAGATAATATATCTTAGTGATGGCTCAATATAGGGGGCTTTTATTTACTTTTACCCTAAAAAATTACTGTGCGGGGCCCATTTTATGGGCCTAGTTTAGTGTCCCCCGCCAAGATGGACACTCTTGGGTCCTCAAGTTAGCTTCATCTTCAAACTGCCATAGGCAGTAAGGTAGGAGGTCTAGAAATGGAGCATCTAAGGGTTGATCAGCTTTTTTCATATATTTCCTTTGATGGATTTTTTTCTTATTTTTCAAACAAAGAGAATTTGATTATGATTGCAACACAAGTCGTTTCGTATTTTTTGAAGCATTTTTGAATTACTTATGAATTTTCAAACAAGATTAGTTTTAGGTTGCTATTTATGACCCTAAGTTTTCCATAAACGGTTCACTTGCAACTTCTAGAGAGAAATGGGGAAAGCAAAGGGAATGATTGACTCTTGTAATCTTTCATATGCACTAAATTTCATGACATTTGTAAATACGAGTCAAAAGTTATGGCCTAATATGTTACTTTTTTTCGTAAATGGGCAGTCTGGGTAGATTAGAAAAAATCACTTTTTTCAGAAAAAAAATTGATTTTGATTTTTAAGAGTTATATATACATGGAAAGCTTTGAATCATTCCATTTTGATCAATGAGTCAAAAGTTAAAAGGATTTTTTGTTTGTGGGCAGTTATAGATTCTCTACTCTAAAATAAACTTGAAGTCCTTCATCTTACTCAATTTTCAATATTTTGGAGAAGAAAAAATTGTAGGATGTAGATTGTTTATTATAACACTCCAACAATTGGGTTTAGGATTTTTCAATTCCATAATTAAATTCTCAACAATTTAGTATTTTGAATCATTCTCTACTACTTTCTACTAACTATTTTTTTTCTGTATGTTGTACAGTTCCAAATGCTCTAAATTTTTTCAAGCATGTGGGCAACATTTTAAGGAAAAAAAATCCAAAAAAACACCACCATTCGGACATTTTTTTCATAGAAAAGTGAGGTTTTAAAGTGTTGCTGCCCTGTTTTTCGAAGGACCAAAAAATGATCTTAGTGAATTTGAATGCTTATATCTTACAATCCACGCGGTAGAAATTTATGAAATTTTTATCACATGTTTCTAAGTCAGCATACTACAATATCCTAAGGCTACATGTGTCAAAAAAAGTTTTGTTTCAATAATTTGATACTTGTACTGAAAATGGCAGTTTGGGAGCAGTTTTGGTGAAAACATAGTCATGGAACTTTAGGGATTAAGGGGTGGTGAACACAACACTAACTACAAACCACTTGAGGAATTTTGAGTAGGCTTGGTCAAAGTTCAAGTAACACTATTAGTGCCTTAACACTAAATACCAATATCAGTGTAGTGGATTACGTAGAAGATAAACAGGTCAATTCACCCTGGCCCTAAAAATGATCAATCTCACTGTTGGCGGCCAAGGTGAATTGACCCCTTCATTGCCGCTTTTTTTATCCCTAGGAAAAACATTGGAATTCTTTTATCTCCCACATATGACAAGATTTGCAAATTCTAAACTCATATTTGTAATCAGAGGCTCCAAATTAACTACAGGAGGTGTAGAAATACGAAATTGACGCGGCACAAAGTAGGGGGAAATTTTTACATTTACCTTGTGACAGGGACAATGAGGGGGGCAGTTCACCCTAGCCCATTGTTGGCAGGCAAGAAAAAAGTAAAACTTTACCCAACTGATTACCAAACACCAAAGAAATAAAATATTTACACAAACATAACATTCAGTAGCAGTTAGCACCTCTACCTCCTTTAAATGGAATGATGTAGAATATTCCACATCATTCCATCCAAAAGGATGAAATGGTGTGGAATATTCCACACCCAATCAGTAGCTACGAGGACACTTCTAAAAATTGTGAGGGCTTAGTGGGGTGCTTGGGAAAGCAGCATGGGGTGCCTCCCACAAATGGAATGATGTGGAATATTCCACATCATTCCATCCAAAAGGATGAAATGGTGTGGAATATTCCACACCCAATCAGTAGCTACGAGGACACTTGTAAAAAATTGTCAGGGCTTAGTGGGGTGCTTGGGAAAGCAGCTGCACACTAGGATTAGTGTCAAATCATATTCTTTCAATTATAATTATGAACAAAATAGCAATTCCAAACAAAGTGGGATTATTTTAGTTCATTGAGATCAATGTTAACATCTAAATTCCTTCACTTTGTGTTGAAAGCCATCCATAATTTGTGTTTTGAGTTGAGAAGACAACTCTTTATATACATAGGAGGTAAAGCAAACATTGTGGGATATGTATATTAGAATTACTAAAAACGCAACCACTACACTAATGATGTTAAATAGTGTACCCATACTAAGTATTTTAGAAATGCTGTAAGTTTTTACTCTTCATGAATACTTTTACGGAGTGCATGGATCCTAATAGTTCTATAGTTGGGAAAACTTTGTACCAATAGTTGGTAAAAATATTCATTAAGAGTAAAAACTTATGACTGTTTCAAATCAATTAGTGTAGTTAACACTATTTAACATCATTAGTGTAGTGGTTAAGTCAAATTAAACCAAAAATTATATTTAAGGTGTAATTTCAGACCTCGTTTAGGCATAGTAGAATAATTTTTTTCAAAAAAATTAGAACTTAAAAAATTTGGTAAAGTAAGTTAAGTTTCATCTCCAAAATCCGATTGAGATTTCAAACCTCCAATAAAAAGTTATGGACAAATTTCAGAGAGGCTTTGGAAAGGACAGTTCTTTGACATTTTCAAGCATCATCTCTGAAATTTATCCATAACTTTTGATTGGAGGTTTGAAATCTCAATCGGATTTTTGGAGATGAAACTTAACTTAATTTACCAACTTTTTTAAGTTCTAAGTTTTTTGAAAAAAGTTATTCTACTATGCCTAAAGGAGGTCTAAAATTACACCTTAAATACAATTTCTTGTTTAATTTGACTTAACTATGAGCGGTGGAGTTTTTAGTAATTCTATAATATACATATCCCACAATGTTTGTTTTACCTCCTACCACCCCATATGTATAAAATGAGTTGTCTTCTCAACTCATAACACAAAATATGGATGGCATTTTAAACAAAGTAGAAGAATTAGATGATGAAAACAATTATCTCTATGAACTAAATCCCTCTTTCTTGATTTGTATGTTTTGTCCTCACATTAGCAAAAAAATATGGAGCACACCATAAATGTAAGTTATTCCCACTCTTCCGACACCAATACTTAAGCTTACATTAATTAGGATGAATTTCAAAGATGAGGACTATGGAAAGGAAAAGGCCATGACATTCAGTTGCGTGCTCTGGCACTGCCTTGGCTTAGGGTAGATGGTGTGGAATATACCACACCCAACAACCTTGATCAATAGCTAATTGGACATGTGGAAGATGCAGAGGATGTTGAATGTGGTATATTCCACACCATCACTGTAGAGACCATACTTGCTATTGAATGTTATGGCAACCTCTCTCAAAGCTACTGAATGTCTTTTGAGTAGATAGTGAGGGACTGGTGCATTTCAATTAATGCACCACCACCCCTCCATTCACTCAAAAGACCCCCATTAAATTTTTTTTTTAATGATTTATTAACCTCCCCTCCTCCCTCATCTTATAATCTGACTTGTTTGGTTATGAGTTGCAAACAATATGGGATATGTCCATATCTCGTATCCCGTATCTTTATTGTACCATATCCATATGCGTATCCCATATATTATATATGTATCTATATTGTACCGTATATGTATACGTATCCTCTATATCATATATGTGTTTGTATTGTACCATATCTGATATGCCATATTTGTATTGTATATGTATTTTTGATTTGATGTCTCTCATTTTTTTTCTTGGGGGTTTGGTTTAATTTTCAAGTATTTTTGATTTGATGCCTCTCAATCTTTTCTTGGGGGTTCTTTTCTTTGTGGGGGGATAATTTTCAAAGAATGGCAAGTTGGCATCTTTTCAGTGGATAGTTATGGCAGCCTCTGTGAAGGCTACTGAATGTTATGAATGATTGAAATGGCAAAACAAAACAAAAYCAATAAACTATAGTGTGATTCGGAAATTAGTCGAACCTGGCTGAAATTTCAGGGACCCCTATATTTTAATAACTTTTGTTGTAACTTATTAACGTAGCCCTCCCTTCCAAGGGGCGGGCCGTCTCTCCTCAATGATCTGGTAGRAGACTAGGAGGGCGGGCCGCCAGACAGCCCACCCTCAAATCCAGGCCCCTGAGATCCAATCCCAGCCGTTGGATCCCCGCCCCTACAGTAGATCGGGTTCGAAACCGCGTGGACACATCCAGTACAGGAAGGAAGCAAGCATGCGTCCGTCTTTTAGAAGGCGAGCATTTTCATCATTAGATTCGTTCACTTCGAAGGTGGGTACCCCCCAAACCGCCACTTTTCGCTACAAGGCCTACTGTACTGTAGTTACTATTAGTAGAGTTGAATGCTCAGTGGTAAAAACATTCTTAGAAAATTTGACGCAAGTAAACGGTACCATAATCCCTAACCCTTAATCCCGAGCCCCTAAATGGTTTTGACTATGTTTTCACCAAAATCGCTCCAAAACTGTCATTTCTAATACAAGTACCAAATTTTAGGGGGGAAAAAACATTTTTTGATGGATGTAATTGTAGGATCTTGTAGTGCGCTGGTTCGAAAAGATGTGGAAAAAATTTATGAGTTCTCCACCATGTAGATTGCAAGATACTAGCGTTTGAATTAACAAAAATCTTTTTTTCTTGGCCGTGCGAAAAACTGTGAATCTGCACTTCACAAGGTCACGTTTGTATGAAAAAATGTCCAAACTGGTGGTTATTCATTAAATTCATTCTTCAAGGCAAGTTGGTTACATGCTTGAAAATTTTCATATCATTTGGAATTGTACAACATGTAATAAAAAAATGGTAAGTAGAAAAAAGTAGAAAATGATTCAAAATAATAAATTGTTAACAATTTATTTATGAAATTGAAAAATGCCAATCCCAATGAATTTAATAATCCACTGGGATTGTTATTTATGAAATTAAATAATGGATTTCAAATTTTTTTGAGTTATGATATTGTAACTACCCGCAAACTACCCCCAAACTAAAACTCCTCATAACTTTTGACTCGATGATCAAACTAAAATGATGTAAAGCTTTCCGCTTAGATATAAATCTAAAGAACCAATTTCAAATTTTTATTTTTGAGAACAGTAATTTTTTGAGGTAGTTTTTTTTGCTACCTGGACTGTCTATCGGGCAATGAAAACTACATATCATACAATAGTTTTTTTAACTATGTAGTCAAAAGTTATGAAAAATGTTGGGCCTTGAATGTACTCCTTGGAAAAATGTTGTGTGAAAATTTCAAAGAAAAATAAATGAAAACTCCATTCTTAGTGGGCTGCTAGAAATATCTATGTTACCAAAAAACATAGTTTGAGCATTTAGGGATTAATCGACGAGCTGGTCACCATGGAAATCATCAGTTTTTTGTACTATGTGAATTGTTGGCTTAAGAAACGCAAAATCACTCATTGGGAGTTGAACTATTGTAGATGATCTTCCCATTTTCATACAAAATTTGGAGGATGAATAGTTGCACTTTTGTCTTACATGGCGAGATTCTATGTCATTCAACTGACAAAAAACACCCTCAAAGTCATTTGTGGCTTAACCCACAAACGATTCCGGGATGTTTAGCGCCCGATGAATGACAAGGCATTCTCCTGTGTAGGACAGAAATTCAACTATCTGTCCTTGGAATTTTGTGTAGAAAGTGGAGATCTTTTATAGTACTTTGACTTCAAATGAGTTTTTTTTTGTATTTTTTAATACCAATTGCTTTCATGGGTTTCTAAATAATAATTTTCACAAGAACACCCTGCGTCTTTGTAGGGTTAAAGGACGGATTGGCGACCATGAAAATCATCCATTTTGCTTTTGTGGGAAT
This sequence comes from Pleurozium schreberi, assembly GCA_006891605.1. NCBI lineage: Eukaryota > Viridiplantae > Streptophyta > Bryopsida > Hypnales > Hylocomiaceae > Pleurozium > Pleurozium schreberi. Next base: position 95,329 of record VACF01001212.1, read on the forward strand.
CATTGGTTTAAACCTTCAATCCATAAACGATGCCGAGGCCATTTTCCTAGTCGATGAATGAGAGAGGATATCTCTGTGTAGGATAGAAGAGCAACTATTCATCCTTGGAATTAGGGATTATGGAATGGAAAGATCTTCAGTAGTTTGACTTTTAGTGAATACTTGCTTTTGAAATGATTTAAACGAATGATTCTCACGATATCATAATTTAAGATTTTCACGGTGATCCGTCCAACATTTAAGGATGAAAGGATGGGCTTTTGACCGTGGAACCATCCCTTCTACTACAATAAGAATCATCTGCTTTAAAAAAAAATCCAAAAGTATTCATTAGAAGTCAATCTATTGTAGAAAACCTCAAATTTTCACACAAACTTAAAAAGATGAATAGTTGCACTTCTATTTTATGTAAAAGGAATTTCACCCATCGGACAGAAAACGTCCATCGCGTCATTTATGGGTTAAAAAAAATTCAAAAGCACTCACTAGAAGTCAAAATATTGTAGAAGATCTTTCATTTTCACAATTAATTATGAGGATGAGTAGTTGCACTTTTGTCCTGCATGGAAAGATTCTTTGTCATTCATCAAATACCGAATGTCTGCCTCGGCGTTCAAGGGTTAATTGATTGGTCAAAATTGTCATATCTTTTTTTGCTGACAAGTAAAAGGAGGTTCCAACACAACTAAGAACATGCCATTTGGATACTCTATGCAGAAGTTACAAAGGGTCAAAGCCTTCTTTTCTTTTGGTAGATGTTCTAAAATTGTTTCTTCAACATAAGTAGATATAGTTTTTGGAAATTTATCCACCATTCCATTTTAAGAAGGCAAAGTGTGGTTTGGAGCAACTATTTTTTTCCGTTTATTTTAGGCACACTAGAAAGTGATCATCATCAGACTAAGAATGAAACTATTTACATCCACGTAAATAAATGAAACTTACAATCCACAAATGAAATTTCATGCATTCATATAAAATGATGTACATTCATCCAAAATAGAGCAATACCATCCGTACATTTGGTAGCAAATTAGTAATTTCATCTACAGAAAACCAGGAATGTTTTGCCAAATACTCCCTTCTGGTAAAAAAAGAAAAAAGAAAAAGTTAATTCGTCTTTTGAGAGCAATTTCGCTCCAAAAAAAACACTGGTTTTGGTGTACCAACTTCCGAGGGTTTGGTGGGAAACTTACAGTAACTTACCCACTTTATTTATTCATTTCTTTTCTTGCCAGCTTTGGGCTTTGGATTTCATTTATTATTGGAATACTAATACTAATAAAATGGATATGACCCTGGATTGGGACAGACGGCATCGAATTTTTTCAATTGCATGCCATGCCATGGTTGTGTGAATATCATGATTCTTTCTTCTTCTTTTGTTTGATTCCTTACCTCCTGTTTTTTTATAAAAAAATTATTACATCAGTTACAACTTACAAGTCTTTGGTTGTACGGCAAAAAGCCTATTATTATTACTAATATTGTGTGGGGCAAACCAATTTGAAATGGAGTATAATGGAAAGTATGTGACCAACCCTATCTTTTTTCTTTCTTTTTCCTTTCCCAGAATACTCCATGGGGAATTGGGGAGATAGCGTATCCCTCAATTGCTGAATGGAACCTGGATTCTTTCCTCGGTTGGTTTGCGTGTCACGAGGAGCTTGGATTCCGGGGATTGGCCCATACGAGGGAATGATTTTAGGAATTTAGGGAGGGAGGGAGGGAGGGAGAGCCGGCGGGGTGGGAACTGATGAAGCTCAAGAAATGATATAAGTTATGTATAGGGCAATGCCCGAGAAGGAGGGCATGGCATGCAAAAAGGGCCGACGAAGAGGGCGGAGCCCAACGAGGAGGCACTCTTTTGCACGCAATGTCTGACGACGAGGGCCATTGGCCCGGCGTAAACCATTGCTGGGAAATGCAAAACTTTGGATGACTGAAAAAAATTTGGATGAGAAATCCGTAATGCCTGATTACGCAATTTTGCCCGCGTAATTGGGCATTGCTGGCATGAAACCCTAATTACTCCGTACAATCCTTTATGGCAATGAACGGCGCATTTCCCGGTAATGGTTTACGTAAGCTTATTATTGGCCCATTGCATGACCAACCCACTCGGTCGATTGCTTACTTGCACTCAAATCCAAGTTATGTGCAAAGTAACTTACATTCGTTGGCCACTACACTAAATAGTGAAATGAGGTTGTCTTACTCCAGTAAAGTTATTCTATAAGCCATCAAAGTCAACAAATATTTCTATAAAGACTTCCATTTGTACACATGGAGGTTCATGAGTCCCAACTACACCAATAATTAATTCAAAAGTGGTACAATAAAGATAAATATTCATATTGTGCGGAATGTCAAGAAATTAGTGAGGGGTAACCTAATTTTACTACTTAGTGTAAGTTGTTCCCTTGGAGAATTAGGGATGGACCTAGTTATCTTGGGGGTAGTCATGATGAACATGTTGAAATTAGAGCTTGATTGAAGAAGGAAAGGAAAGAAAAAAGAACATAAAACGAGAGATGATGATAAGTACCTTATAGCATAGTCTAAGGATTTAGTGAAATTTTTAGTCAATGATTTTATTATGATAGTCAAAGCGTGATTATGAAGTCATTAGTTTCAAGTAAAAATTAGAGTTGAGGCATTGCAAGAATGGAAAAATTGTCTTGTATTGTCTATCTCCTACTCTTGTGTGGACTTTCTTTGGTGTGGGTCTTGAATAAATGGACTCTCCAAAGGTTAGAGCATTGCCACCCATTCCCCCAAACAAGGCGCAGAGAAATGCCGGGTGATTGAGCCTTATAGCTCCTAGGCCGCTCCCACCCTCCATTCATCCCCGCCTTCATGAACATGCCCAAACCAAGTCAATCTAATGCATTAATGATTTGGTGGAATCAAGAGTTAACCAACATGCAAATTGATTAAAAAATTGTAAGAAATGAGGTGTTGCAGCCAAGAACCCAGGAACCCCCACAAAACCATGCAAGAGTCAAAGCATGACATGGATGCTCTCGTAATATTTGGAAAGAGAATTTTAGACAGCCACGTCTAAGCTTAGGCCGGGGAAGTTCCTCGTGAATGAATGACAATGCTCATATAGACTAGACACAAAAGCGTGCACAAAAGAGGAACTGAAGTCAAAAATAGCCCAAAGCCATTTTTTTTAGTCTTTTAGAGATTAACTTAAAAACTATACAAGAAGAAGATTTAAAAATCTTGGTTTAATATTGACTTATAGAATTCAACTACCAAATAAAGTAAAATAATTAAATTTTGGAAATTTTAAATTTATAATATGGGACAAGAATTAGATAGGAAAATTTTGTATGTTTTTATTTGGGATTCAATATTARAAAAAGGCTTTTATAAGCAACAATTGAGTTTGGAAAAAATTTGGATCTTTTTTGAAAGATCATTTCTAAAGAAAGGATGTCCACTAGACTTTAACAAACACGGGACTATCCTCTCAAAAGATGGCACCCACCTTGGTTGAAATATTAGTTGCCCCCCCTCTCTCTCAAAAATCACAAGCCATTGAGATTTAATCTGAGCCGCCCAAATATGAATACGAATATGGATATGAAATTGAATACTGGATACGGATATAAGTATGTAGTGAATACCAGACACGGATACGGTACATATATATAATATTGGATACAAATACAAATACGGATTAGGTATGGATACGGGTACAAGATACATGATGAATTGTCCCATATTGTTTGTCAACTAAATTAGTTCCCGAAATTACAAGAGGGGGGGGGTATTACAAATGCATGTTTAAAAAACCATGGTCTAAAATTGTTTTGTGTTAAATTTGCATTGAAACTACTATATATTGTGCTAAAACTAATACTATTGAACAAAAGATCATTTTAAGCCCTATGTTTTTCAATGTGCATTTGTATCACTAAATATAGCAACAATTTTGAATTAGATCATTAAAAAGAATTCAATATGAGAGTTGGTCATTTACAAGGGGTTCATTCTACTTTATCCGCACTTGCATTTTGGTAGAATAATTGGTAGACTATGCTTTCTCTTTTATGATTTTCTTAATAAATTAAGATTATACTTCCTATATTTTTTAATTTTGCTAAAGTTCAGTGGAAGAATATGTTTGCAATCAAATCACAACTCAATAATTAATTTGCTATAGTTTAAATTGAATTTCATCTTTGAAGAGACAATAAACTTTGGAGCTACAAAGAATACCAARAAGAACATCGTCCTACACATTCAAATGACATAACACTAATTATCCAAAAGGTTTCATTTGGGGTACTAAGCTWGGCATCTACATGGTACTTTTGCATCAWACTTTGGTATCGTACCATGGTGCCCCAAGACCACCTCTCTTTTTAAATTTTAACAGTACATAAATTTTTTATAATGCATTTAATACAATAATATAATACTACTTTAATCCATCTTGGTATTAGATGACTTTAGTACATTAGTGTTACTTGCACTAATGGAATAACCTAGTCCAATACAGTGATTTTGCAAATGTTACATTTTTTAYCACCAAAAATCATACAATTAATCATTGAGCTTCCACCCAACATATTACACCTAAAACGCTATAGGGTAGAATCTTGGTAGAATTGCCCATTACCATAAAAATTTGCTAACCAAGTACTTTGAAGAAGCAATTTTTTAGCTCCCATATATTTTAGAGATACATAAGTTTGAGATTCATTCGCAAAAATAATGAAGGCAATTGGGCAAAAACTGAATTTTCTGTGATTCTTCAAAGGTGGAAGTGTTAGACCATGAGCAGACCCTTGTTAAAACATGGGTTGACATGTCTCATTAGGGGAAATATGAGGTCTCGAAAAGGCTGTGAGTTCTAAAAGGCCGCAGTGCTATTATGGAATTTTTTTTTTGAAATACTGCATGGCACTACTAGTGCCACGTCAGATTCTCAATAAAAAATAAAAATTTTAATTTTTTAATTTATTTTTAATTTATTTTCAATTTTCAATTTTTTAATGTATTTGTAAAAAAAATTTAAAAATTAAAAAAAAAAAAAATCGTAATGTCACAGGGCCTTGCGATTGATTCGTTCTAACAGCCTTTTGGAGACCTCATACTTTTCCTAATGGTTTTCCAAATGCATTGCCATTAAGTTAAAAGGATTCTAAATTTGTGGTAATGGATGGATCACTRACACAAAYGGAAKGATTTCCTAGGTATCGGAATTGAATGGATGGTGGTAAATAATGGACAATTCTAGCTACTTTAGTGGTCAACCAGAGTTTGATGAATGACTTGTAGTATTACTAAAAAATGCAAAACATAAGCRTATTCATAAAAAATAAATGGCAAAACTTATTTGGCAATAGACCCMCCTCCTTTAGATTTAACCCAACAAGGACGATGAGGACAAAAAATGGTGTCACAAATGGCTTTTAGAGAAACTATAAGAACATTGTATAACCATGCAAATGGTCCTCTCCATGCTAGGAAAGTATTATGCTTTGCTAGATATATGCAAGGGCTTTATGAGTTCATTCAAGGATCAAAGTAGGACGGGGAGCCATCAGTAAGAATGTTGTTCATTGTATGGTTCCCCTTTTGAAGAATGCAAAAGGAACCATTGCCTCACTAGTAAACCATGTTATGTGTTGAAAAAATCAAAACATATTCATCCAAAAATTTGATATATAACTTTTTCATAACATACAACCTTGAAAGGTCACAACGAGGACTGACAAGACATAACATCCATGGCAACTGGATTTTAACCGGAATTATACACCACACGCTTCTTTGTGTGGACACAACGGGAGGAACACAAACAAGACCATCATGTAAGCAGTGTCAGCACGGGAAATTGAATCGGCAACCTTGTGGATGCACTTAGTGGTTCTACCACTTGCACCATCACTCAAATGGGGGGTAGTTCAGGGTTATTGTGGACCAATAAGATTATTTATTTTGCTATCTAAGGTAGTATGCTATTAAAGTGACCATTTAACCCTAGAGCATCCTGATTCATCCTCGTAATTGACAACTTGAGAAAAATCATTATAAAGTGATATCTGGAAGCATAATTTGGAGTTGATATACAAATAAAAGTTGTAGACTAAGAGTTGTAGATTCCATGCGTATTGTTAGATTCACCAACGCTGTCACCAATATTTTTTTATATATTTTGGAAGGAAAATTTTTAACTTCATTCAAAAACTGGACGATGAACAGATTGAAAGCTTCAGGGTTAAGCCTACCTAACTTAGTTTCAATATGTAGCTTCAGGGTTAAGACTACCTAACTTATCATTGATAGTAATAAAAATTTCAAGGAATATGTGACCCATTCTTAGATAGGGGTCGCATTTAGAACATGGTCGCTTTTAGAGCATACTACCTCACCTTCATGATAAGCTTCGTCCTTGTAGGGCCTATAACTTAGCGGAAGAAAAAAAAACTTCACACGTGCACATGCCAATTTCCAAAGAAGTTGGAGGTCTCTCYCTTGGGCTCCCTTCTTCTTCCCCGAAGTCCTGCTGACATCCTTGGTATTAGGGGTGGAAAGGGGAGATATTTTCTGGTACTTTGACTTCCAATGAATATATTTAGCTTCTTCAAAGGAGATGATGTCACACGGTATCAAAATRCATGATTTCCACGGCCACCGGTCCGTCCTTCAAGGGTTAAACGTCGGGCAGGTCATTGTAAAAATCACAGATTTTGATACCGTGAGCATCATTGGTTTAAAAAATTTCAAAAGTAAGGATTGGAAGTCAAAGTATTGTAGAAGATCTTTCCTTTCACACAAAATTCCAAGGATGAATAGTTTCACTTTTGTCCTACACACAAAGATGCTCTCTCATTCATCGACCGGAAAATGGCTTCAACGCAAGAAAATGGTTGATTAAGAGTTAAATGGGGTACCATGCTTGAAACAAGGGACATATATTAAGTAGGTAACTTAGTGGTCCAAATATTTGGTGTGGTGTAAACGGAAAGAGTTGAGTCATGGCCCATTGTGCACTTGCACTGAATTTTTAAGACAAAAAAAAACTGAAAAAATCAAGTCAAAAATATCAAGCCAAATTTTTTGGCCAAAACAACCCTGAAAAAATTAAGCCATTAATAGACCAAAATAAGCAATAAAYAAATACTAATGATTGGCTAAAACAATTTCCCCAAAATTTCTCTTGGATTTGGAGGTTGAATATCTCCAAAAGCTTCCCCAAAAAAACTCCCTAAGGTCCAAGAAGTCACTATCCATTTTGGCCATGTAGGATTCCAACAAGGATTTTCATCCACTAAAAAAATGATGGACTACAACCCAAGTTCTATTTGGTGTAAATCCAAAAGCTAGGTACCATAACTATCTTCCAATCAAAACACTCCATTTCTTTGGGCTCCAACCCAAAGATCTTTGGTGTAAACATGCCCTTACTATGCATGCATTAGAGTTAATCGTAATGTGTGTGCAATGTGGGACCAGGAGCTAGAGTTTGGGAAAAAATCCTGGATCTACAAAACTCCTTGAAGGAGTTGGAGCAGCAAAATTGAGGTATGATGGAGTTTGATGTCGTGTTTCTTTTCTACCATTCTTAGTTAAACTTCTTCTAAAACAAGTTCACAAACACATGACAAACTTTAAGATTAAATCTAGTGAGTGATATCTTTTTGGAGTGATTTGTTGCTCAAAAATGGATACTGGTTTTGATGTTTGTTTTTTGAAACAAATGAATTCCATTTTGTTTGTCAAAAAAAAATTTGAGAAAAAAMTGAAACTGAAACTGAAATAGATACATGTTTTGGTGATATATTCGTCCTTTTGCTATGGAGGAAGTCAGGCAATAAATTGTTGCAAATCTTGTAAGAGGTATCGTTTTTTCATGGATGAATTTATATGGTTTTGGATGTATAAATGAATTGTCATCAAYGCTTGGTATAYTCCACCCCTATCTATGGRTCTAAAAGAGCTTTGTGATTCCAATGCACTATACCCTTTCCAAGATGACATAAACCTCCTAGCTAAACATGTCATCAATGCCTACTTGATCATATTTTTTTGGAAATTTTGGCACCAAAAATGTTGAACTTGAAGCAAGAGTTAAGATTCTATTTTGACAAGATCCAAGTCTTGCTTTACGTCCCAACCATACGTGCTAGTCGCAAACCCCTCGGCGAGCAAGGATGCGTGGGCTTTGATTTGTGATGTTTGGAACTATGGTGTGAAAGTTATGTTTTTTTGAGTTATTTTTAGTTTAAAAAAATTAAGAAAACTACTTTTATTTTGATTATGATTGTGGTAATGGCACAAAGAACACTAGTGCATTTGAATTCTTACTCTTTTTGAAATCATAGAGAATGACAAGAAGACATAGCTTACTCACTTGAATATTTTTGGAATGACAACTAGGCATGGAAAGACAACATGCACGCAATCTAATCACATCAAAATCTCTTGTGTTTAAATGGAGGTCAAAGTTTGACCCTTGCAAAAAAGAAGGATCATTTACAAATTTGCACCACTTGGTATATTCATTTGCATCCTTGAAACTAATTTTTTTCTTGAGTAGCTACTCCAAATTTCGACCACTTTCTAAAACCGACTTCACTATAGATTCTTGTCTAAAATGAACTCCTACTATTCATGAGAGTCTCTATGAGCGATTTTAGAAACACCTACTTTTAGCACTTTGAAATTTTTTTAATTTATTCATATAGTGTTCAAAAAAACTTAGTTCAAGAGTATCTAGAATCCCTTTTTGACTACCAACAAGACCCCACAAAAAGTTCTTTTAATATGCTAATGAAATCCATGCTAAATTGTTTATTTGTGTGATTTTACGTGTCATTACCTTATTGTGGTTTTCTTTGATATTTACATCCCAAGAACGATTTCTATCACCTATTCAAATCTGAGCACTTTCCATTTAAAGATTGTCATCTTTACCYAACAAAAGTTTCAATATTTGATTTAAAATCTATAGAATCAATAGTAAAAGAATAAAGGTAAAAATAAGCAGACTTTGTCTTTGTAGCATTGGCTCACTTTCTGAGTGAAATCCTAGTCAAGTTTTCTCTCCTTCTTGCAACTAATTTTGTCACATAACATTCAGTAGCATGAGGGGGGTTTGTCTTCTGTCCTCGGTAGGCATCTTYCTCAATGTTCATCCTAAGTGAAGCACCTTGCACCACTGAATTTCAARACTTGATCACTTYGCAACACAACGTTATTAATTTATTACGATTCCAAATTTTAAGGCAAGCCCAGATTGAAGCAAGTTTAGATTTTGACCATATTTAATGTACRCAATTGTCATATAATTGAGGAATGACTCAACTACGTGTTATTCAATAACTTTATTTAAAGAGAGATAGTAATGAATACCAATACTCAAATTATGTTGCCAATGTTCTAATTTCAATAAATCACATCAAGCCCCAATTTTGTATTTTGTGATGAATTTTGACAAGTGTCCTATTAGCTACCAATGGTGTGAAATCTTCCACATCATTCTATCCAAAGAAAGGGCATTTATGGTCTTTGTTATTCAATGTTATGTCAATGCAAAGCTTCTGATCAAAGTCATTTAACATTGTATCTAAAAACAACAAAACAAAACATTTAACAAATCAAAATATAAATTAAGGTAAACCCAAAGCAAAAACTAATTAAGGCCGAATTTYGACTAGGTTCCATGACCAAGAAACTCTCAAAATCCAGCAATCCTATTGGTTGAGAGTGTGGACCCCATTGATTGAGAACAATCCTATTGGTCGTGTGATTTTCTGGACTCGGTTCTAGACCCTAGTGGCCTAGTCTAAATCCGACCTAAGTTAGCGGCTAATTTAGTGGCCAAGTGAACTAATCTGATTGTCCATCCCAATTTAAAATCCAGTTGAAGCAACCGATTGAAGAATTGTCCAATTCTTTGTATCTTGGCCGGCCCTTCCAATACAATGAGAGTCATTCAGTTTTACATACTACACACATTTGTGATCTCCTTGTTGAGTGGTCGGTTTATGTGAAACATTTGAACTTTAAAATCCATATAAACATAAAAAAATTTAGTTGAAAAATTGAAGATGAAATATGGTTTGAGAAGGCATGGTTTTTATAGCAGAGTAGGGAAATGACTCATGTCAAAACTATATGACAAATAAGACTAACGTATAACAACCCATTGCGTTCAAAATTAGGAGTTTGTCCTCATGCCATTGTTGAAATTTTTACTTTTTCTTTCCCACATGAACACAAGTGTGAGGACTAGCAAGAGCAGTTGAAATTACACTTTTTCAACAAAGTGTGAATTTGCTATAAATTTTTGAAATGTGATGCACTTCAAAGCCTAAAAGACTCTCTAGACTACCTCAAAACCAACCAAAATAAAGCTTATACCTCTAATGGTCATCTTACTCACCTAGAGGAGCTACATTACTTCCTTATCATGGAGGCCTAAACAAATCACTTCCTATAATGAATTTACACTAAAAAGTTGGAAGATTTTAATGAAGTTCTTAATCACTCCATAATTGTCACTTAAAACATTGATTGTGGCCCAAATCTCATTTATTGGGAGAAACCTATTATGGGATCATTCCCTAGGTGTTCATCATAGATCTTTTTATGATAATGGGTTGTTCCACTTTAATTGTGAGATGTTTTGTGGTCATTTTTTTGGTCTATATCAGTTGGTTCTTATAGGGGCAATATATCATTCATTATAAGGTTTAGGTCTACTGGAAATGCTTCTCCATAGATTTGGCAATGTAGCATTAGGAAAATTCTGAGCCCTCTAGAGGACTGTTAAGACTTCATTTTCGGCACCCCCGCAGTGCTAATTCAGAAAAATAATTTTTTTTTTTTTTTTTGAAAAATATATTTTTTTGAAAAAAAAACTTAACAACTTACTTAAAGCACCTATTTTCTTTTGTAGTAACTAGTACAAATTGTATAGTGGGTGAAAATGACATTTTTGCAAACCTAATGGAMAATATTCACGACTATCAACTTTGACACTGTGCCAAGGGTTGAAAACATGTTTACCTTCCATCAATGTCAACCACCACTTGTAACCTAGAGAATATAGAACGACATATATTATGGAGCTTAGTACTACTAATTCACATCCACTCTCTTTCAATAACCACCTTAAACTCCCCTAGGTTTCTAAAACATGTTTGCCCATATTGAATATCTTTTTAATCTTCCAAAGTTTCTCAAGTGGATTGAGGTCAAGAAAGTTTGAAGGTTGATTTAGCTTCTCAATACGGAAAATTTTACTCCATTTTCCACATAATTTGCTTTGATGGATAGGTGCACCATCTTCTGTATGCAATTTGTGTGAAATTATACTTATGAAAATGAAGCAAATGGCCATCATATATCATTCTAAAAATCCTTAGGACAACTTCAATCTTTAGGCATAAAGGGGTTGTTGCAAGAAACATTTGCCATTTCAAAATGGCCTATTTTAGTGAGTACTATGACTTTTGAAATAATTTTTTTTAAATGAGATAAAATATTAAATATGGATAATTTGTAAAGCATTGAAATTGGTAATTGTCTCTAAAAGTGATGTCCAAAAAAACACACAATGGAAAATATAAATAAATAAATAAAAATTTGAATGCTTGGTTTTTAAAAAATAGGAAAATATTCAAAAAAAAAAATGAATAAGCCATTTTTTCTAACTYCAAGGTGCTCCTTCTTAACTACTTTCTTTTTTGGAAACAAAATTGTGTTCTCTACACTTGCTCAAAGGTAGTGCATTTTGAGCATATGTGGAAGGTGGATAATTTATTATTTTTAGAAAATCTCATTGTGGGCTTGTGTTAATTTAAGAGAATTCTTTGTGGCCAAAATTTGAGCTTCAAATTTTCATTTTTGAATCAGAATTAATATTACCCCCCTCCTCCAATGGCCAAGGTAAACATCCAATTAGGGTTTGTTTAAAAATAATCAAATAGATTTTTTACATGCAAAAAATTACTTACTATTTACAACTATCACATGCACCTTTATTTCAAATTTTATGTAAAAGTGACCTACAATGCCAAAGTTATGAGCCAAAAATTACTTGTCCAAGGCCCATGGGAAAAGAATAGGACAAGTGTGTCTTGATATCATCCAAAGACAAGGTTAGACTTATGTCCTCCAACAAATGTGTCTCCAATTATTAAAGAAGTTCATCCACTTTCAAAGTATAAACTATAGAACTTGATGAATAACACTCATACATAAGTCTTCAAACATGAATTTATCTAGAATTTTGCCAATTTTGGAGGTAGACTCATTATCTAGGGTGACTTGCCTCTAGGGTGACTTGCCTCTAGGGTGACTCACCCCAAGTTTTAAATACCTGGTTCTCCCTCCACTGCAAAAATCAGGAGGCGTTGGATGGTGGGAGAAAAATTTCTACCCCTCCTCAACAAAAAATCAGGAGCCATTGGATCTTAATACAGATTTAAATACGTATACGGATGAATACATATACAAATACAAATACATTGTCGTATTGTAAATACATACAATATATAAAACGTGTGTATATTATATGTTTTAGAAGATTCTTGGGTCGGAGGAGAAATCTACCGATGACGCTTTCGTTAGCTTCAAGGTGACGCTTGTTAGCGATGGAATTGTTTTTAAGGTGAAAGCCTTAGACAAACTTCATCAGTTCAACAGATTTCTTTAAGTTTTAGAATTTGGGTTTGGATTTGGAGTTCAATTGCAAAATGTTGAACTGGAGGGGTTTTATGGAGTCACAAGATGTGGAGTAGTACTCTTCATTGATTTCAGTTTTTACCTCCACTAGATGAAGGTTGGAGTTTAGTATGATATTTAAGTTTTTGAAAATATATGTATGTGTTAGAAATAAAAGAGTGTGAGTTTAGAAGTAATTTACTACCTAGTTTTGACCTTAAAGGTTCATTGGCCTTTAAAGTTGAGCATGAACTTAACTTTGAGTGTTTTTCCTTGGGCCAACGGTTGTTTGGAGGCCCATGTGTGGTGGATATGGGCAAGTCCTACTTACCTTAGTGGTCTAGATGCTAGGTAGGGATGTTCTTGCTCCTCCAAGTGGGATTTTTGTGGGGAGAAAATGAGAGTTTTTTTTTTTTTTTTTTAAGAATGTGTGTAGAGAGCCAAAAGTTTAATGAGTGAGAACCCTTGTTGTATGAAGAATTTGATAATGAAAATTTGAGGTTTTCTTTTTTATAAAATTGCGTTGCTTTGGATATCTTTCTTGCTTAATTTGGAGTTGTTAGTGAAGAGTTATAAGCATGTGAGTGGAAAAGGATCTATTGGCACCCACCGAAGAGGAGCGGAGATTCGGGCGACCACCACAGCTTGTAATTTTATCTTCTTTCTTTGAAATTTTTAGGCATTAGAGAAGTTTTTCTTAACTTTCTATAGAGACTTAACTCAAAGCATTTGAAGTTGTAAGTTAAAATTTATGAGTTGTTGAATGATAAGGAGTCTACTGCCTTTCTAAAAAGAAGGCCGAGACTTTGTTTGTCTATAGTTTTTAAACAGTAGTTTAGAATGGTTTGAAACTTAAGTAAAAGTTAATTTGTAAAAATAACTTCCTAAAAAGTTATAGAACTTGGGAATTGAAGGAAAATCGAAGGAGATATAAGAGTTTGAGATAGGAGAGGTCTGTTGCCTTTCAATTGAGAAGGCCGAGACTTTGATTGTCCATAACTTTTGGACAGTATGTTGAATTGATTTGAGATTTGGAAAGGTGTTAGATTATCTTATTAGCTTTTCAAAATATTATATAACTTATCATTTGATCTTGTAGAACATCTGTGGTACTAATTTGAAGGCAGCTACTATTTACAAAAGTTTCTTTTGAAACTAGTTGGGGTTTCTTCAAGTTCTTGGGTGAAGGAAGACTCCAAGACTTAAGGCTTTAGAGATTTGAAGACCTTCGGAGGTGTTGTGTGTGTTGTGGATTGTGGTTCGACAAAATTATTTTCATTTATTATTCCTAATCGATTTTGGAGGCTAGTTGCAATTTTGATTTCAGCATTGTGAACATGTTCCGAGCCGTGGTTATCCGATAAGCCCTCCATTTTGTGTTTGTGGAGACGAAGTGGGGTTAATGAACCATATGGTTGATCTTTTCTGTTGTTCCTACTGGTAAAAGGCGCCTCCTGATCACCGTGGGTTTGAAATTTAGGATCCCATCATTCGGACGGTCACTTGTGTTGGCCGTCCCGTTTTACCCGTCGTAGACCTTGTTTCTTATCACACACCCTTACCTTGATCCTTTGCAACCACCACATGATAGGCCAACAGGGACGTGATTGAAGTTTGAAGTCTGAAGATAAGAAGATCAAAGATTCGACTGAACTCTCTAATGAACTATTCCCAGTTGCAACCAAATACTTTGCGTATTTCCAAAGCGCGCTCCTCTCTTCTCAACAATGTATATGAATGTCAGAATACGTATATGACAAAATATAAATTTATCCCATAATGTTTGCATTTCCCCACCCTCCTTGAAAATTACAAGAGGGAAGGGGGGAGGGCTTGGGAGAGTGGGTTGAAAAAAATAAATAATTTTAAAAATTTTAATTTTTAATTCACCCCATCCTCCAAAAAAATTAAATTTTTTCGAGAGGGAGGCGGATTAAAAACTAAAAATTTTAAAATTAAATTTTTTTGTCATGGTGCCTAGTTTGTCACTATACTATACACCTAAAACTGGTAGTAACTGACAGTACTCCATATTGCCAAACAATAATATTAACAGTAATATTGCCAAACAACACATTGTCACTCTTCTACACTCCATCTACAATGCTTTTGCGCAAATTCAATCGTTAAGACATGTGATAAGGTGTCAAGAAAGGTTTTTGACTGCAAGTTGATTAAAAATGCCACTTCCACGTAAGGCACTAGAAATAGTAATTGTAAAAATGTAGTTTGGTCATTTAGAGGTTAAAGAAGGACTTACTTGTTACCAGGGCTTTTTTTTTGGCTTTGTGGTGCCAGATTGCACTAGAAAAAAATAATTTGGCTAAAAAATGGCAAAAAATCTTGAAGATTTTTGCCAAAAAACTTCGAATTGAAAAAAATCTTGGATGAAATCACTAGATTGTGGATGAAAACAAAATTATGGACATTTAATATGTGTTGATGCAATATTTTTGTATCCAATGTATGGATGAATGTTGAAATTTAGAGCACTACTATGACATTTTATATTGCCACTTTGGCACTTCATAAAAAATGAAAATAAAAGTCCTGCTCGTTACTTGTAAGGTAGGAGGTCCTATAATGGAGCATCTAAGAGCTGCGACTAAATTTTGGGGAGGTGAAACATCTTGAAATATTTTTCAGTAAATTTTCCTTACAAGACAAGTGGAATTGACATCTCACCCAAGTTGTTTCAATTTTTTGGAGCTTTTTGGAATTAGTTATAAAATTTTGAAGTTGAAGTGGCATAGGGCTCTAAAATGGAGCACCTCCTAAAATATATGTGGGTTGTACATTGCTGAAAGCTATGAAAAAAACATGTACAAACTATATAGATTTAAGAAGGTGCTCTATTTTAGAACCTGCTCACTTTTAGAACCTCCTACCTTACTTGCCCTTCATCACATCTCACTCTTTGCTGTGCTAAACATGAAATGCAAGCATTGACATTATGAAAAGAAAGTTTGTTCATGTAAGGTAGAACCATCCATTACCAACCAGTGCCCCATAGCCAACCATAGATTGACTTATTTCCAACCAAGGCTAGTATGGGTTTTTTTCATCTTTTCAAAGTTGGGACTAAAAGTTCATGATACATGTTCCAAACTAGTGCAAAAAAAGTAGGAAGCGATGAGTGGAAAGGTAGTTTTTTTGAATGATCGGAATTGGAAGAGTCTAGAGATTGGTTGTGGGTCTGGAGCACTTTTTGCCTTTCAAAATTCATAGTAATTTCAATTCATGCAATAAAATTACCAAATTTTTTGCAATCGTCATCATTTTTATCAACACACCTCTAAAAATATTTACCTTGCATTCAATTGCTTTAGATTCGTTCAAATTCCTTATTTGGTTGGTTATAGGTGGTTCTACCTTATCTATGGTATACAATCTAAATAAGTGGGTTCTTTTAGATGAAATTAGTGGACACTTATAGATTTAGATATCATTGGTTATCTTCAGAAACTTTTGTATTAAAGGATTGTGTGAGATGGATAATTTCACTGCGAAAGCATGAGGTGTCCAGGTCACCTCAACATTTTTAGTATGTTCTTAAAATCATTCTCACAACTACGAATGCTAGTAGATTTGAAATAACCCCATTTTGTGAATCTTTTAACCTCCAAATTYGATAGACATATTATTAACATGGTGATAATCTTTGAATGTAAATAAAATTCATAGTAAATAAACAATTTTCAACCCTTAGGACAATGCCAAAGTTGGCAGAAGTGAAATTTGGAAATTCAGAAACGCCATTTTTCACTTGTACCTTACTTAGGTCGGCCATAGGTCCTCTTTTATATTTCAGGAATTGATTCAATTATCTAGTCACAAAATTACTACAATTTGAGAATCATTTCAAATCAATTCATTTCTTTTKAATAAAGGTAGTAACTTTGAGATTGCATTTTCAAGTTTCTTTGCAAACTTATTATTTGTCTCAATTATATTTAGTATTGAAAAAAGAAACCACATTGTATGTTTGCTCCCATCATGTTAAATAGTGTCTCAAAAATTGAATTGTGTTTAATTAATGGTACGTCTATCACGTTAGCTATTATGTGAGCCTAGAAAGGAGTAGATGAGCTTAGAAGACTATTCACATGCCTATGTTATAGGTGTCTATATTATAGAATATCTTCTACAATTAAARGATAACTATGTTACAAATACCTATAGTATAGGTGTTTATGCAATAAGCACCTTCAATGGTTGTAGGATATTTACTTATACATCTCCTCAAGGCTCATAGGCTTACATTTCTATGCTAACATGCTAATGTGGTTGCCTTACTTTTAGCCTCATGGACAATTCAGCTTCCTCTCATGAGCTAGCTGGTCAAGATTGTTTTTTCTCTTCTTTGTTTTTAAATTGGCATGGTTGTTTTTCAATGGGAAAAAAAAATCATGATGTGTTTAATATGCTTGATGCCTTGATGGTATCATTTTTGAAAAACTGACATCTATTTGTTTGACTTTGGTAAAAGAAACAATCAAATAGATTTTTGAACTCACTATTTTGCAATGTTCTTTAATCCTTTGTTTGCGCAGAGAATTACARAGGTGAAACCAAATAGATTCCATGCAATTATCTAAAGTTGTTACCATTCCAAAGCTAAACAAAAATTCAAATGCAACATGAAAAAGAAATTGGCATGTATTACATGTGAGCCAAAGAGAGGTTACATTTTACCATAGATACTAGATTACTATGCGCAACTTTTCCAACAAGTTTTATTGAATTTCGACATTGAATGCAAAAGTTAGAGCACTTCAAAGTGGACTGCAGACTGTGTAGGGCACTTTTCGTCCCATTCGGCGATGAGGGGTTAAGGCCTCTAGAAGCAAAAATGAATTCAGAATTTGCAAATTTTTTCATAAGTGGCAGGTAAAAAAATTCCAGTGTTTTCCTGGGGGTAAAAGAAGGGCAATGAGGGGGTTAGTTCACCTTGGCCGCCTCGAACGGCGAACCAGAGATGCCTAAAAATAAGCCGATTGGGGGATTGCCCCCAAAGAACGCAAGCGGCACGGAGGAACGGGCTTACGGGGAGAGCGGGCAGAGCGGGCAGAGCGGAGGAGCGGGAGGAGAGGGCAGGCCCCACAAGTATCCCCCTAAAACCGCTCATTATTCGAGGCATTTAATTCCGTAATTAAAAAAAAAAAAACTTGGTAACCCCACTTATTTTAGTGTTTTTTCCTTGGAATATTTAACTTTTTCTTGGCAATGTTGAGGCATTGGAAGCTCACGTGCAACACCACCCCACGGACGGCGGCCCATACCCCTACACAGGCTTTCCCACCCCTGGGTTCCGGGCATACAACCCCAACTGAACCTTGGAAATCCCAAAATTAACCATAAACTATTTTGAAAAATAATTAAAAACAACTGCTGATGATATGATCCATTGTCCCAAATTGTGCACTAGATTTTGTCAGTTGGGTTTGTTTGTTTTTTTACAGTGAKACTCACTATTTTTGTAATTGTTGTGCACCTCGGAGAGTAGTTTCTATTTGTGTTTGAATTTCCCCCTTGGTACCTCGGTACCAAAATGGTCAAAAGGTGGGTGCTTTTATATATATATATATTTAGGCATGCCATGTTGCCATGGATCCATTTTAGTTCATGTCTAAAAAGAAAATTGAATGGATTCATTCATTTTTGTATTTTATTGTTCACGTATGCATTTATTTAATCTTACTTTTTGGTATTTGGAATGAGTTTTTCAACCCCTAAAATTTCATAGCGAGTCAAAATGGATTTTGGATAGGGATTGTATAACCTCAATTTTAGACAAGAAAAATTGATTGTTTAAAAATTAAAAAAATTAAAAAAATACTTTAGCTTTCAAGAAATATGATTTTTTAAATTTCAATCTGTGTTTGGGAGCAAAATTTATGTTATAGTAAGTATTAATCAAGCAAGGACGGGCAACAAAAAAATCCTCAAAAATTTGTAATAATTAGTTTTTTGAAAAATTGTGTTCAAAAAATTTTGTCTATTTAGAAAGCTTTAACCATGGAGTCCCATTGTCCTCTTAGGGGACAAAATGGATTTTGGGCAATTTCCTACGGTCTCAATATTCATCATGATTTTTTGAAATATTTTGTGGAGATAGAAAAACACATTACCTTTCTAGGAATATTATTTTTATTTCATCTAATGCCCACGAGAAAAGTTATAGCAGACAAAACTTATTTTAGGTGTGGTGGACAAAACCTTCCAATCCAAACAAAATCCAAAAATTAATTTTTTTTTTTCTCGTATATTGTAATTTTATCTACATAGGAAGCATTGATTCATTCTATTTGAAATGTGAAAATCATGGACAATCTTAGGTTTTAGGCAATCAAAGTATTTTCTTCACAAAAATAACTTGTACGATTCATTTCTAAACTCAAGCTTCACAATTCTTTTTTTAAATTTCACAAGATTAAGACTTTTTGCTAGAACAATGTCACCATTGAGATTAGTGTCTTCCAATTCCATCTTAGAAGTATTCACAATTTAAATTATCCTTCAATCTTGAACCTACTTGTATTGGATTTTTTTCATATGAATGAAAATCAAGTTTTTGTTTTTTAAATCCTATACCGTCAACTCAATTCTTTAACAATAAAAATTAGGAACTCAAAATCATTTGTTTGAGGATTCTAAGTTAAGATGATTCAAAGCCATAAAATCTAGTTGAGTAAGTTGTAAAAGAACTTTTTTTCTTCACTTTAATCCCTAAAGGACCAAGAGTTCCCTTGGAGGACTGTGAGGAGTTTGGGTAGGTACCTATAATCTCAAAAAAACTTGATTTTTCAACTTGGAATGCCAATATCTTTTAATCCGTACAGTCAAACTTCATGAAAATTTTCCCACGCGATCTTACACAAGTAAAGCACAAAATCCTACCGTTAGATTCTTAAAAAAATAATTGTTTTCTAGGATGAACGCAATAGAATTGGCAATTTTGAATGTGTTTTTTCAAAAAAATGGCCTTTGAACCTGAAAGGGTTGAATGCAAATATTTTGCAATCTACGTGATAAATGTTTCTAGAATGTCATCTACACATTTATATACTAGTTTAGTCCAAGATCCTATGGTTAGATATGCAAAATGGAATGATTCAAGGCTTTCCACTTGTATATAAATCTAGAAAATCAATTTCAAAATTTTGTCTTTAAAAAAAAAGTAAATTTTAAAGATTTTTTTAATCATGTAGTCAAAAGTTATGGAAATTACGGTGCCTGAAATCTACTCCTCACGTACATGTGTGAAAATTTGAGAATTTTTTCCCATAGTAAGTTGCCCAAGATTTCTATGTTGCCAAAAAATCACCATTTGGTCCTTTAGGGGTTAAGGTGCAATGAGAAGTCACACGTTGTGTCTATTTCCTTTTGTTATAATACATGTCTTAACTACACCTCATTCATTCATATTTCATCACCATGAATAGCTCAACCTAAAGATTTGACTATTCACTCTATGTTGACATTGCAAGTAGCCATGTGGTTGTGAACACCATGACCTTTGCCTACATATGCCTCTTTGTGTTGGCAACTTCACCTTGACACAACCCTCTCTATTGCCTATTAATGTTTGCCTTGAGACAATTGCATGTAGTGACTATTGATGTTTGCCTTGACATAAATCTCTATGTGGTATCAACTTTGTCTTGACACAGAATCTCTACGGAGTATGAAGTCTCACCTTTGCCTTAATATGTCTTATTACAAATTCTTCACTTTCTCCATGCAATGACTCTCTACATGCTCTCACCATTCCCATGATACAACTCTCTAAGGATTGTTCACCTTTGCATTGGCATGGTTTTCTAGTGCATATGATACAGCACACATTCTTTTAATGCCCATTGGAACAAATTGCAAGTTTGTTTGCAACCATGTAATTCTGTGATTCCAAGTAGCCCAACATTGAAAGATTATAAGGATGAATGGGGTGGAATAAAAACGGACACTTTAAAACAAAACCATCTTTGCAGTTGATTATTTCAAAGCATACTTTTGTTGACATTGAAACTACATATCAGCACATATCTCTTTGAAAAGAAATCTCTAATTGCTATTTATTTATTTTTGACTTTAAGTTATTTACTATAGTCATGTTCACACTGAAAATGCAATAGTTCATTTCAAATTCCAAAAATATCCACAGTAGTCTTCTCGATCTTTTAAGGTGACTATATATGAGATTCAAGGAGCAAAAGGGGCCCTCTACCATTGCTTAGTAATGTTATGCAATAAATCCCTTTAATTGTTTGGCCCCTTGAAACCCCTATTTAGTGTAGTTAATATTAAATCATGTAATATGAAAGTAGATCCTTGTTTATGAGAAGCTATCACAATGTGAGTTGTAGAAGTGACAAGGAATGTTATTCTTTATAACAAGATTCTATTTTCATATTACTTGATATAGCCTCAATTGTTGCATGGTTGGATCTAGGGGAGGTTTGTGGTAAAATTTTGCAAAATTGTCAGAATGCTTACCTCTACTAGTTCGTCCTTGTAAAATTTGTCATGCACAGTGAGGCCAACAAGGGGGACACTAGTCCAAAAAAAACATCGTGGTTCGATCTTTATCAACCATGTGCAATCAAAGGTTTAACACCCTAAAGCTCTCTAGTATCCAAAATGGGTATATGGGATCTTTGAGGCATCCAAAGTAAAGCACCAAAATTCGGTTTTCCTCTCACATTTTTCTTAGAATGTAAATATTTTTGAGATTGTACCTTTTCAAAAATACTTTTATTATCTTTAGATTTTACACATAGAGATCAATATATCAATAGTAAAAATAGATAGTAATTGAAAACTCCCCTTTATTATATATWGAATTATATGCAAGATATTTGAATCACAAATAGCACAATCCCAAATACGACACCTAGATCTAGGCCAAAAAAGAGACAAAAAAGCGATACAAGAAATATACAATCAAAACATGAGACCTCAATAGCCCAAACTGCGGTTTTTGGCGACAGAGCAATTTCGGGTAGCTCACTACGAATGGAGTTTTTATTTATTTTTCTTTGAAATTTTCAAACAACATGTCCCCAAGGAGTACCTTTAACCCTTAAAGGACTGACCTATCACCGCGAGCAAAGGCAGGGTGCAATATATAGTGCTTGACCGAGGGGCAAAACACTGTTCACATACATGTTTGGCTTTGGATAAATTGTACAAACCAATACCTAATGCTACCCATTCAAAAATTGCGAAAAAGACAACGTGGCACAAAACACTTTCATGTGAAATCTTTACTATTTTCATAGAATTAGGGCTACCTAAAAATATGGAAGCAATTAAAAACACTATATTTGACTTCTCATGATGATTGACATATGTGTGGTCACTTTTAGAAGAGGAACAGATGAAAATTAGTGAGTATCCACTCATCAGATGAGTTTTTTTGTCATCGAAAGGACAATAAATGTCCGCGTCGTCGTTTAAGGGTTAAGGCCCAACAATTTTCATAACTTTTGATTACATAGTTGAAAAGTTATTGGATGATATGTAGTTTTCATTGCTTGGAGGGCAACCCGGGCAGAAAAAAAAACTTCTTTAAAAATTAATTAATTTTTAAATAAAAGTTTTAAATTGGTTCAATAGATTTTTATCTAAGTGGAAAGCTTTGAATCATTATATTTTGATCATTGAGTCAAAAGTTATGAGGATTTCTAGTTTGGGGTAGTTATAGAATCTCTACTGTGCAAAAAAGTTTTAAATCCATTATTTAATTCAATTTTTAATATTTTTAGAAAAAATTGAAAATAATAGGTGTAAATTGTTTATTACAACATTTCAGTCATTGGAATTGGCATTTTTCAATTCCATAAATAAATTGTTTACAATTTAGTATTTTGAGTCATTTCCTACTTCTTTCTACTTACTATTTTTTTCCTATATGTTGTACAATTCCAAATGATTTGAAATTTTTCAAGTATGTAACTAACTTGCCTTAAAGAATGAATCCAAAGAGCAACCACCATTTTGGACATTTTTTCATACAAATGTGACCTTGTGAAGTGCAGCTGCCCGGTTTTTCGCAAGAACAAAAAAATGTTTTTTGTCAAATCAAATGCTAATATCTTCCAATCTACATGGTGGAAAATTCTGAAATTTTTTCCACATATTTTCAACACAACGTACTACAAGATCCTACGGTTACATATGTCAAAAAATGGGTTTTTTTTCTTAAATTTGATACTTGTATTAGAAATGGCAGTTTTGGAACGTTTTTAATGAAAACATAGTCAAAACCATTTAGGGGTTAAACATTCATACCATATTCATATGATATCCAAATTACACATACTAAAATGTGTTGGAATCCCCTATCACTTTCCAATAACTTACCATAAAAATACTTTTATGTTTAAAATAGTAAGTACACTCAATTGCTACTAATGTCCATTGGGGTTGTACTTGTCTAAGAGGAGGCACAAGGTATGTGGGTGTAAGAGCATCTCACAATGAAACTACCTTGCTAAATTTTTTTTTTGTGGGCTCAACTGTCTTCCCAAATTCCACCATCTTTCCTCTCCTAATATATCTGTTGTATACAACATGAGAGATGTGCACTACATCTTTGCACTTTCATTGGTGGTAGTTGCTACAACTATCAGACATTTTAAAACGTATTACATAAACATAATTAAAGAAGCATAATCCAACCTCGATGAAGAGATGGGAGGGTCCACTGTGACAAAGGTTGGGTAGAGGGCTCATTTCATAGAGGCTAAGTTTTTTCTTCTAGGATGTGATTGCCATGGATGGAGGTTTAACCCTTGAAGGACGGACCGGTGGCCGTGGAAATCATGCATTTTGATACCGTGTGACATCATCTCCTTTGAAAAAGCTAAATATATTCATTGGAAGTCAAAGTATTGTGGAAGATCTCCCCTTTCCACCCCTAATATTGAGGATGGATGATTGCATTTATGTCCTACAAGGAAAGATTCTTTGCCATTCATCAGACGCAAAACGTCCTTAGCATTGTTTAACCCCTTAAGTTCCTTAACTATGTTTTTGTCAAAATCGCTCCAAAACTGCCATTTCTAGTGCAAGTACCAATTCTTTTTTAAAACATTTTTTGACAAATGTAACTGTAGGAACTTGTAATATGATGACTTGAGAACATGTGGTAAAAATTTCAGAAATTTCCGCCGCGTGGATTGCAAGATATAAGCATTCAAATTCACTAAAATCCTTTTGTTGACCCTGCGAAAAATAAGTCCCACATGCTTTTTTCTTTCTCTGAAAAATGAGCTAAAAATATTTCTGCACAAGGAAACCTACGAAAAAAGTGATTAGCCCTTAAATGGTCGATGTAAGAGCAGTCTACCTTATTGGAGAGTCAAAAGTTTCCAAAATGGCGGAACTTTTTTATTTCAATTCTGACATGGCCTGAATTTTCTAAGGAGTACAATGTAAGTAGACCCCCTAGTTTGGCAGCGTGAAAAGAAGGTGCCAATGTGGATCACGTATGTGAATGACAAGGCCTCCACCCGCACAAAGACCGTTGGCAAATCCTGTGTCCGCCCTCTTGGACACACTTTTTATGACACCTCCAAAAACCTGATTTGGGTGTATTCTCGTATTCTTTGTGCTCAAAAATGAATTTACAAACAACATATCCTTGCACAAACAAGTACATGGGTCAGGATTTAGTGCGACAAATTGTGAGCGGTAGCTATGGAGGAGCTTAGGATTCACGAAAAGACCTCTCCAATGCAAGAGGTTTTTTTTTTTGATAACATACAACCCTTGCGGGTCGCAGCGAAACAAACGGCCAATGAAGGTAGCTGCGAGGACTGACACGACACGACAACCGTGGAAACCAGGTATTTTATCCGAGAAGAATTACACACCATGGGCTCCCTCGTCAGGACACAAAAGGAGGAACACGAACAATACCACCATGAGAGCAATGTCACCATGGGGAATTGAACCGGCAACCTCATGGATGCACTCAATGGTTCCTACCACTTGAGCCATCACCCGGGGTAGTTTAGGGTCATTTCGGACCAGTGAGAGTGGTGTTTGAGTGATGGTGGTGGTGGGAGGGAGACGAGGATGTAGTGGCAATAGCGGAGACTGGTGAGTGCTTTCCGCTTGCACAGACTCCCGTCCCGCCTATGACCTTCACACAAGGGGGAGATGGTTAGGATTGCCTGGCACGCTTGCCAAGTCCTTCTCAAAACGAGCCTTGTCACAGCACTTGTGAGAAATTTCGCTGCCGGTGTGAATTACCGTGCTCAAAAGCCATCAGTTCTCTGGGCGGCACACATGTATGGATTGAAAATGGATTTTTTCTCAAATGCATCGTCCGATTCTTGCGAAACAAGATTATGCAGCTTTATAAGTTTTTGTATGTTGTTTCCACCATAAGAACCTTCTTCCAATGAAAAGTACATTTTTCATTGAAAAAAGGAATCCGCATCCCTGAAATGGGCTTGTTGGACACCATGTTGTTTGGTGATCCTCCACCCAACATGTGTTATTCCTATAAAATATTTTTTGGGGCATCGATCATGTACATCTTCTCTTCTTTTCTACAAAAAAAAAAACACCTCAAAGAACGACGTATTCATCCTGCAACACCCACCGAAGCACCAAGAGGGACAAAAAATGCGTGATTTGGCAACCAAGTACCTTTGATGCCTTGAGAATCTGATGCATCGTGACGAGTCATTTGGGCCTCAGAATTTTTTAACGTGACCCTTGCAGAGCATACTATTGATCTGAACGATTACATCCGAGTAGGTAGGCTTTAATTATTTATTGAAAAAACAAATTTGTTTGCCTCTCTGGTAGGGGTCCTCAGTTTGGGAAATCACAGGGTCATTTTGGGGTTAACTGTTGTAGGATGTGGCGACCATGTGTGGGCCTCAGTTTCTAGTATTTCACATTTTCATAATGGTTCCTTTATGTATTGGGCAAAGCATGAAATTATAGACACCTTGGCAAAGTTGTGGAGCAAATTATGAGATTATAAATTAAAAGAAAAGAATAAAGGGGTAAAATCGATGCCTAGACAAAGAACATATTCTATCTATTCTTAGTGAATACACTAATTTTTTCTCTATACTTCACTAAGGTGAAAATATCTTAAAAAACATTACAGAGCAATCTATGCACATACCTCAATCCCATCAAAAAATTTGGCCTTAGAAAACCAATTTTTCATGCCCAAAATCTAAATTGTACATAGAACTTCTAACGTATCTCCATCATATTTTGCTAGCCAACATTCTAAAGGGGTTAAAGCTCCATCTACAGTCCGTATACATTTCCAAAATCAATCATGTACACATACTATAAATGGCACTTTCAAAAACAAACTTTGATCCTTAATAACTTTTGCATATTGTATCCAAATGCGGCTACGCTTTTTTGGTGCATTGGACAGTGCTTTCATTTGCCAACAAGATAATATGAAATTTTAATTAGCCTAATAATAGTAACTAGACACAGTACCAATTTGTGGCGCTTTTGGGTGTACCCACCTTAGTCTTGACAAAGTGGATATAAAATCCATGGTAAGTTACAAGACAGCAAGGACAACGAAAGAATGGCAAAGACTTCGGAAGGATTGCCACTTAACCCCTCATGGCCTAAGAAGACAAGAAGTGTTCTCTTCAATTGATTTGAATGGCATATTCACGGCAGGGTCAAACAAATCTCAATATTTTGTAAAGGAGGGTCTTGTAGAATAACAAATTGACATACTTGTTGCATTTTTCAATTTTCAAAATTTCAATGCACAAATTGAAAATTTTATTTTGGAAATTTAGCTTTTTAAGAAGGAAAGAGTAGGCATAAATTTTGAACAAGGTAAGTGTGAAAGAAATAATATTATTTTTTTAAAGATGTTCAAAAAATATGTTGATATTACCAACCATTAAACTTCAAATTAAATATACACTCAAATATATATATATATATATATATATACTGATTGCATTTTTAGGGAAGCTAAACTTTTTAAACAATTTTCAGTAAATTTTCATAGGAAGAAAAAAGGAATTGGCATCTAACCCAAGTCGTCTCATATTTTTTGGACCTTCAAGGAATTACTTACAAATTTTTAAAGTTGTAATGCAATGGTCACTAAAAGCGACCACCTCCTGAAATGTACATTGTTGATACATTGAAGAAAGCAAAATGTACCTCTGTAGCATGCTTTTAGAGCATGGGCGCTCTATGAGCATACTACCTTAGAGTTAATCATAAAGTGTGTGAAATAAGGGACCAAAGAGCCAATCATAGTTTGAAAATCACAAGATGTGTAATATTTTTTTTTTTTTTTTTTTTTTTTTTTTTTTTTTTTTTTTTAAATCACCGTATGAAACTCCTTGAAGCATCAAAAACTGAAGTTTGAGAAAATTGCACTATGAAACTCTTTGAAGAAGTTTTTATTTTTTGTTCTTCGGACAAATGGTTATATAATAGAATCTCTCTAAGTCGCTCCTCTATAAGCCAATAAAACCTCTGTAAGCCAATATGTCAGACCGGCCTGGATTGTGCCACATTACAAAGGTTGTGACTAAATCTGACCCTCTCTTAGCCAATAAACCTCTGTAAACTAATATGTGTCAGACTAGTCTGGGACTGAGTGAGTAAGGGAGGTTCTACTAAATGGCCTTTCTTTCAAGAAGGTTTTGAGTGTCATGGCTCCTTCATTTAAGAGGCTTGAATTGAAGGAGGCCAATTTTGAGTATGTAATTTTTGTATGCAATTTTGAATATGAATTTTTGTAACCAATTTTGGCTTTGCACGACGGATAAAATGAGGTTTTGGAACAATGCATTGCAGCAAAGGTGTGAAGGACCATAATTACAATCTGGCATTTAAAAAAAAAATTTACCCACTTTCTTTTTTATAGGCTTGAAGTTGCCTGTTTTTTTATTTATAAGAAATTTGGGCATTTAATTGCCTAAAAATACCCGAGCCTTGAAGCACCAAAATTGGGGTCTAATGGAGTTTGGTGTTGTGTTTCTTCTAGACTATTCTTAATTAAGTCTTCTTTTGACACCCTAGGTACAAACAACAAGAGAACTTTGTGATTAACTTCAAGAGGTATCGCTTGCACCTAAAGTTGGCAACCTTCAAATTGCCACTATTTGCTTTTGAGCCCAAGTGCAACTATGAAGATTGGTCAAATCTTTAAATTTTCTTGTTCGCAATTGAAAAGAGGTTTAAATACACCAAAGAATGTAACATTCAGATATCATGTGCAAAAGTTATGAAGGATTGATGTTTGGTTCTAAAATAGTATCTTCTTCGTAACTATGTATATAAATGATTTTGGAGATGTGAAGATGGCATTTGAGAATTTGTAGTGCATTTGAGTATGCCCACTTTGTAATAAGTACAACCAAATAAGCA
Organism: Pleurozium schreberi; assembly: GCA_006891605.1. Lineage (NCBI taxonomy): Eukaryota > Viridiplantae > Streptophyta > Bryopsida > Hypnales > Hylocomiaceae > Pleurozium > Pleurozium schreberi. The sequence goes on from VACF01001212.1 coordinate 123,424, forward strand.
ATTGAACGATGTTCCTATTATTAACAATATTTTCCAACAKCACAATTTTTGGTTGGAAGTCAAAAGAATATTAAGGTGGGTACACCCAAAAGCGCAGTTGACCTTAAAACACCATGTACAGTCCATGTACATTTCCAAAATCAATTATGTACACAGACTGTAGATGACACTTTTAGAAACAAACTTCAATCCTTAATAACTTTTGCGTGTTGTATCCAAATACTGCATTTTTTGGTGCATTGGACACTGCTTTCATTTGCCAACAAGATAATATAATATTTTGATCAACATAATAATAGTAACTAGATACAGTACCAATTTGTGGCGCTTTTGGGTGTACCCACCTTAGAGATTTTGTTTGTGTACATTTTTTGGACAACATAGGATTAGACTTTCAATTTTCAAAGTGTTGAAAATAAACATACCAAAAAGTGATTGTAGGCTCTTATGAAAAGACTTTGCAATATATTTTAGGCAAGGATGTGTAGATTGGTTTTAGAAAGGGTTCATAATTACGTGTAGTTGTCTTAGTCCAAACTTCAAAAATATAAGTATTTTGAAGTGAATAACCTATTGAAGTAGGTTACTTTATTGTGCCCATTATTTCTAGTTTTATTCCTAGGATACTTGAAGAAATATCAAGGAGTGGAGAAATAATCTTATTGTTTAAATTAGTTAGTTAGTTTGTTTTGTTTTGTTTTGTTTGTTTGTTACTTTGAGATTTCCCGAACCGTGCATTCCCCGGTGGTGTGCTTGGTACCGTCGGAAAGTGCTTGGCGAGGCAGGGTGCACGGGCTTTGATTTGTGGTGTTTGGACCTACAATGCGAAAATTATTGAATTTCAAAGTTTTTATGAATCCAAAAATTAGAAAATCTTTCACTTTTATTTTGATTGCGGCAATGACACAAGGCATACTAGCCTATCATTTAAATTAGGCTCTTTGTTTTGTTTTGTTTTGTTTGTTTGTTACGTTGAGATCTCCTGGACCGTGCATCTCCCGGTGGCGTGCTTGGTACTGTCGGGAAGCTCTCAGTGAGGTGGGATACACGGCCTTGGTTTCGTGGTGATCCTACCTACGAGGTGAAAGTTATGGATATTTGAGTTATTTTTGGTTTTAAAAAATTAGAATTACTTTTACTCTGATTTTGCATGTGGCAATGGTACATGGCACACTAAGGTAGGAGGCTCTAAAACGGAGCAGGTATTTATTTATTTTTTGAAACAAATGAAACGGATTCCATTGCAAGAGTTAAAATATATACCAACCAGTTGCGAGCAACTTGGTGGGTGAGGACAAAAAAACCCAACCCAGACCGAGACGAACCAAAACACCAAGAAGAAAGCACCGCAAGGCCGGGCAAAGCACAGAGAGGGGCCGTGAGGCCCCTCATGGCAATGCMACATGGAACAGGCTTTTAGAACCGCCCATGTAGACTCTCATGAAATGGACATGACATGGTCTTTAAATGGACCTTCTATAGTCATTGAATGGATTGATTAAAAAAATATTATTTATTGAAAGAGCCAATCATTCTCTTTGCTTTCCCCGTTTCTCTCTAGAAGTTGCAAGTGAACAATTTATGGAAGACCTACGGTCATAAATAGGGACCTAAGACTGATCTTGTTTGAAAATTCATATGTAATTCAAAAATGCTTCAAAAAAATACAAAACAACTTGTGTTACAATCATAATCAAATTCTCTTTGTCTGAAAAATAAGAAAAAAATATTCCCATCAAAGAAAACATATAAAAAAGGCAGACCATCCCTTAGATGCTCCATTCATAAACCTCATTAGATGTTTTTTGGACCATCTAGAAGACTGCGAGTTCCCGGGCTATGGGAATACATTGGGAACTCTGGGAACTCTGCCACATAGACAATCTGACGTGGCACATAGACTGCCACGTCAGATAATACTAATTAATTAATTAAATTAATTAATTATTAATTATTTAAAAAATAATTTTTGAAAAAAATTAAATTAAATTAAATCAGTTTTCAGTTTCTTTATACTTTCTAAGATTTCTGGAAAAAAAAAAAAAAAAATTTGAAATTCAAAATTTTAGACCAGCAGTCTTTGGTTCCCTGTGCAGGGAACAGTTTCAGGGAACAACCCCGAAATAGGCTCTTGCGGGGCTGAAAAAACATCTATTGCCTACCTTAATAAATAATAAAATAGAGAGTGGAATCCTATTTATCTAACAAAGTATGAAGTTACTATGAATTTTTTGAGGTGATTTTCCTTGAAGCCCACGAGTATTACTCCAAAACCAACAAAAAGTGCATTCATAATTTTCATCTTAATGAACTAAAATGGACAATTTTTTTTCTAAATGGGCATAAGTCCAAGGGCTTCAAATGGCCACATTCTTTCATGGTTTACATTAAAAAAAATATTGGATCTTATTGTGGCCAATAAGTCAATTAACCCCTTAAGTTCCATGGCTACGATTTCACTGAAAATGCTCCAAAAATACTATTTTAAGTACAAGTACCAAAATTTTGAAAAAAAATTTGTAGTGTGCATGTGGTAGATGGTGTGGAACAAATTTGGGGTCATTTGACCAAATAGATTGAAAGATTATAATGTTTTAGTGATGAGAAAAGGTGCTGAAATTTTCTTAAAAAGACATTTGGAGGTGAAATTCGAGGTCTAAACCGATTCAAATGAAAAACCACTAAACTACACAGTGATTCAAAACCAAAATATTCAGACTTTGGTAGAAAAAGATATCATAAAAATGACTCATTACATTTGCAAAATGGATTTGAAATATAAAAAAATAGTGAAAAAAGTAGCCAAAAATCACATCTATGGCTGAAACTACTTCTACTAAAATGCTTCTCAGTCACTCATATCATCTTGAATAGATCTGAAAATTTAACCACAGAAACTAGATTAGTAAGCGCAACTTTTGCAACAAAAATGATTGAAAAAGGATCAGATATGAAGAAGTTATGAGCCGCCAAAGTTCACTGAAATGCAAACAATTCTGGATTTTGAACTTTGAATTTCTCCCAAACATTCGAAACAACTTGTATTGGCATGAAAATTTTACCACAATAACTAGACCTTTATGGGAACAAAACCCAACAAATTTTATTGAAAACAAACATTTGATGAAAAAGATACAATTTGTTCCAATCAAATAGATTATAAATTTTGCAAAATGAAACACAAAAGATTTTTTTCGTCTACAATTGCAAAAAAAACTTGATTGCTTCATAATGTGTGATTTTAACAAAAAGAGCATACTCACAAAGTAAGCAAGGGTGCTTTAAAAGCAACCACTGACACAGAAGTACATTTTTATCTTCAATGTATCAAAGGTGTACATTTCAAGAGGTGGTCGCTTGTAGTGACCACAGCATTCCAACATCAATAATCCATAACTATTTCTACGAAGGTCCAAAAAATATGAAACGACTTGGGTTCAATGCCAATTAATTTTTTCTTCCTACTAAAATTCATTTACTGAAAATTGTTTGAAGGAGTTTTTTAGCTTCCCAAAATACAACCACCTCTTATAAGATTGCTTGAAGAGCAGACTACCTTATCGTAACTTCCAGTGCAAAAGCCAAGACATCACATCACCACAAGGAAATAGTGTTACAAGAAGTGTACAAGGACACGGTTTCCCATTCATCAAATACTGTGGATTTCATCTTTAGTTTTTGAATTGTTTTTATGGTATTTAGTCTTACCAGTCTACCTCAAACTGAAATAATTTCTGTCCTATTGAAATGATTTAGGGAACCGCAACCTTTTAAATCAGATATTTGAATTAGAGTAAAGCTGGGAACCATCAGTTGAAAAGATGGTTGTTACTTGAACCCTTATTAAGATGCCCCTCGCTTTCAAAAAATAAATAAGTAATTTGTTGAATTTTTATTATTTACATGAATATCTGGTGTTTTTGTTTTGCTGATTGTTGTAGCTTTCAAACGAAGTTTAGTCATACTAATTTAGCCTTTCCAAGAAAGAAAAATAAATTCTTCCTCTAGTAGAAGAGAGGTCTTGGATATCGATCATGGTTGGGTTCAAAAGGCAAATTCCATACAACAATTCAAAAAAGTAAAAATAGCAAGTGAAAGAAAAGTTTCAGATAGCTCAAGTATCTTTTGAAAAACTAGTATACTAATCAAGCTTAACCCTTTAAAACCTACAATCAAGCCATTGTTGAAAGAAGTCTTTGTCAAAATAAATCTTTTGAGTGGATAGTGAGGACCAACCCTTTTTTTTTTTTTGAAAAAGTGCCAGGATGGCGATCACTTAAAATTTGGTGAAGCATTTTATTTCTTCGTACATCCATCTTTTGTACCATAAAACACTTTTCAATCAAATCCATACACTTTTTCATCCAAATTTGACAATTTCATCCATATTTTAAATTGGATTGAAACTTTTTTGGCCAATAAAAGATTTTCACTATGAAATGGTGCTTTCTGGCTCCATTTCGCCCCTCCAAAAAAGGTTTGGTGAGGACATGTTACATTAATATATATATATATTTTTAATTCCCAAACCCACCCAAACCCAAACCCAAACCCACCCAAACCCAAACCCACCCAAACCCAAACCCAAACCACCACCCTATTTGTAATTTTATATTATTGATATGGGATATACAATTGATATGGGATTTTGTACCTCCTATCCATATTTGTATTATGTGTCCATGTACGTCTTTTTTGTCCATATCTATATCATATTTATATTCTCATATGTATTCCACTTGGAAAATTGGTTTTAATTTTTTTTTTCTATGAACAAATTGATGGTCTAGGATTTTTGAGAATTGAAAGTGAGGTGGGGGGCAAGGTGGGGTGTTTACATCATCACAAGAAATAGTCAGAAGAAGTCTTTAACACTCCATAGGTTATATTTTTAAATAAAATCTTGATTTGTTTTTCAAATTTTTGTTGTCTTTTCTTTGACTCATAGTACACAATAAACCTTCTTCAAATCATTCGTAATATTTTTCATTTATTGGCAATTTTTGACGATGTATCATGTATATAGCTCTTAAAATAGAAATACAAAAGAAAATATTTGATTTTTTTTTTTCAATTATGAAAAAAAATTATTAGCATTAAAGTAGAGTTGTTTTTATGTGGTAAAGTTTTAAAGTTGAACATCAGATGTTCATTTTGAGTGCTTAGAGCATCTGTTGTGCAACCAATATATTGTCCCTTTAACTATATAACTAATTGTTTTTGAAAGGTAAATAGATAGAACTTGAAAATTGTTTCATTGGAAGCACATCCAAAAGAACTTGGAAAAAGGGACAAGAAAATTCAAAATTAGACGATGGACAAGTACTTCAAAAGCAAGGTAAATATTCAAAATTTTAGAGGTCTTAGCAAAGCATTGTTGCCAAAGCAACATTTGGTCATTGATCCTCTAAAGTGGCCAAATGTGGAGGATCAATGGCCGATTGGAAAAGAAATTGTATTACCTTTCAAGAGGTACGTGTTTAGACTTGGAATCAAAATTTGAAGAGCATCCGTTAAAAAGTGACGTCATACGCATCTACCCAAACTTACTTGCATACATTCTATGGTCATTCAGTCCTTTAGGGATTATACCAAACCCCAATAAATGAAGAAAAAAATATAAACAATACCTATGTTGAAGTAGCTTGGGTGACTGAGAAAAAACGAGTATTATAGACATCTCTCAAATTATAAATAAATTACGTTAGATATAGGTAATAACAACAAGAATATATTATATTTGAAATAAAACAACAAAAAAGTATTTAAATTTAAAAAAATTCAAATATCTCTTAGAATTTAGAATTTAAGTTTTAGATTCAAAGAAGTTTTTATTTGAGTTTTCTTCGATTATTCAATGAAGTTAGTGAACCTATTTTCAATACACATCATACCCTATCTACATATCAAGTTTGGCACATTGATGACAAAATATTTTAATGTTAGAATTCAGACACTTCAGCAGCTCAATTTAAATTTGTTGGCTTTCAGCACTTTCATCCTCTTAATTTTGGATTTTGGACTGATTCTTTCTATTCATGCACAATGTGTCCCTTTTTCTTTCTCTAAATCTTCCGAAGAATAATTTTTCGATATTTCAAATTAGCATAACTGAATTTTTTTCTTTTTCAGATTTTCAAAAATAGTGGTACAATTCTAAAAAAAATTATCTACCTTCCAAACTTCCCCTCATTGTTTTGAAAACTACCCTACGTGTAGGGTAAACGATTTAGGTGAATTCCCCCGTAACTTACTTGAGCGCGAGCTCTCTTTCCGTTAAGTTATCTGGTAACTTAATCCCGCGCGCACCCAGTGCGGTGCCTCCCCCCCGGGGGCTTGCTTGTTGCTGGGCTGACATCCCAAACTGAACCCTGGCACTGGCTTTGACAACTCTAGTGGCTTTAATGAATGGGGGGTGGGCTTGGGCTTGATCATGCAGTCAACAGCATAGGCTGCTTTAAAAACTCCAAAGCCAAAGGTTATCATTACAGTACCCGGACCCCGGTGCCTCGCCATCTGCGTCCCCCGAGATAGACCCCGGGAAAGATGACCTTATTATAGTAATAATAATAATAAAATAATAATAATAATATGTTTTGCGTTGTGTTGCTTTGTTTTGTTTTGCTGCTCATCGAGAATCATGGGTTCCATGGCATGAAAACAACATCATCACATCATCACTTCCGTTCCCTATTGCCATCTTGGTCGTAAGAGCGTCGTACTTATTAGTTTTAATAATATCCACAATGGAAATGATTGCACATTGGGAAATTAAATGGTTTGCACTTTGTTGCCCCCCCATGAAATGTAAAATAAACATGCCTGGAGTGAGGACTTATATTAAAAAATGTAATATTGCATGTAACATACATGCTTAATTGTTTGTTGCTGCTACATTACAGTTACAGTAACGCGCTATTTTGGGACTGTGCTGCAGACGGAGGTGGAGTGTTGGGTGGGGTGTATGATGTCAGTTGGCTCCATGGGAGTAAAGTAATTAATTGCTAAATATGATAAAAATAGGTTGGAATTGAATAGCTGATTTGGGTGGTTAAATCTTGTGTGAAATAAGTATAAGAGTATCCCCACCGCGCACGGCCAAAGGCCCAAAGTCGGGGATTGGCTGGGCCCAACCCCACTTATTTCCCCCGCGACAAAGCCAAAAAGTTGGCTGGCCACAGCCAATTGTAAAGACCGGATTGCCAAATGGGGAGTCTTGCCCGTGCCTCGGTGTGGGTTGATTGTGTCCTTTCCACATTTTTCAAGGTACTCTTGGGACATTTATTACTTCTCCATTCTTTGTGCGGGTGAGGTGGCGCTTTTGGAGGCCATGTTGACTTGCTTCCCGTATCTTGAGGCGGAGTTGCTGTAGGGTGCTTGCCAAAAAGGAAGGCCTAGCTCACTAATTGGACGTGCCAATGGAGGCCGGCCTGTCCCCTTTTGGCCGGGTGAGCAGTGGGGATGCTCTTAGGTGGATACACCCAAAGGCATCTCAAATTGGTACTGTGTTTAATTAATTACTATTATTAGGCTATTTGGAATTTCATATTGTCTTGTTGGCAAGTGAAAGGAGGTTCCAATGCACCAAAAAACACTCCATTTGGATACAGTTTGCAAAAGTTATGGAGGGTCAAAGTTTGTTTCTGAAAGCATTTCTTCCACATAGGTACATAATTGGTTTTGGAGATGTACATGATCTAAAGATGGCGGTTTATAGTCAAGTGCCATTTTTTGGGTGCCTACCTTAGAAGAGTCACCCATAACTGATCAAATAAACAACTATGGACATGATTTGGAGTAGTGGAAGGTGAAACAAATATTTTCCTAAGGTGCAATGATAGAAATGATGGGGATTGCTAAAAATTTGGTAATTCTATGGCTTGAACTAAAATTACTATGAATATTAGAAACGAGAAGTTGGTCTCAACCCATGTCCAATATGTAGAGTCTTCCAATTCCTAAATAATTTAAAAACTAGTTTCTTGCACACTATTTCCTACTTTCTTGCTTACTACTTGGGGACATGGGTCATGACCTTACTAATTTTCTCCTTGTCAACTTTGAAAAAGAGGAAAAAAAACATTCCATGCACTAGTTGGAAATAACTACACCCTACCTATTGGATATGGAGCTTTGGTTGGGAATGGGTGATCCTACCTTACATCCCAAAACTCTTATTTTGATTTCCATACTCCCTCCATCTCTAAATAAATCCATAGAACTACTACTAGTTCACATTCGAGACCATGGATTTATTTTGAGCCAATGGTAGTAGAAGGTAAATATGCTTATTACTCAGCTTATTACCAAGTAAATTTGTTATTGAGGTACTTTGGAGAAGCTATTCTATACTCACATATTTTTCATGAGATTGAGAAGTTTGGAAAAAGTCATTTGCAAGTAGAATCCAAACAATCCAGGACTCATTTTTACTAAAGTCGTAGCTAGTCTACAATGCWCATAATCAAATAAACTAGATTTTGTTTCAATTTGGGAGCATGGAAGGAATGTAGCCTTATTGTATTAAACATTTGTTTTGGTTCACATGAATCCAAGTACAAATGGAACTTTTTCTAAGATACAAATTTCCTCTTAGTTTACTTAGATTCCCTCCCTATGGATTCAATATTCATTCAAAATAACTGTATATAGGCTCACTAGATGCACAATTTTTGTATCCTCCTCTTCCATTCACACCCTCATTTGAGGTTTTGAGGTGGATTATTGACTTTGAATTATTTCCAAAATTTGAATTAAACATTCCAAACTAGCGTGCCTAGCCCTAAAGGATTAAGAAAATACAAGATCTCTGCAAAAACAAAAAGATAATGCTSTTATATCAAAATTTGTATTCAATGTTAACCTTGACATTCTTACCTCAATAATAGAAATCATTGAGAATGTAGTCCATTAGGCCATGCTTACACAAGTATTAACCCCTAAAGGACCAAGTGTCTGTTCAACGTACGCAAGAAATCTTGGGTAGGTTCATGCGAAGTCATTTTTGGTCGGATGTTCGTGAAATTTGGACACAATGTGTAACTATGTACCCACTTCCCAAAAATCTATTTTTTTTTTCCGATCGGATGTCCAGATCAAAAGTTATGCTACCCTGAACTTTGCAGACAGCTCTGGCAGCTCTGGGCAGCATGTGCAAAACTCTTCCTATGATTGTGAAATTTGGTGGGTTTATAGTTTACATGGTACAAGATGCAAATGTCAAAAAATAACCATGTCTAGTGTAAAAATCTCATTCTAGAAAGAGTTAAAGTTTATAGGCCTTGTTGGGCAAGGTTGGAAAAAAACTTTTTGACCTAACTTCAAACGTTATAATCTTTCAATCCACAGGGTCAAAATTTTTGAAATTTTTTCCACACATTCCCATTGAAATCTAGTACACATGTATATGATTAAATCTTGAAAAAATACTTTTTTTTATCATTTTTTTTTTGCTGCCCCCAAAGTGGCAGTTTTTGACAATTTTCGCCCAAAATATGCCTCGGTCCTTTAGGGGTTAGGGGTTAATATAGGAAAATTTGAGCTTAATTAAATTTTCTTCTAACATAACTTCATCTGAAACATCCAAATAAGTATGCATGCATACTTCAATTCATTTATTCATTTGTATCCTTTCACTAGGAGGGACTAAAYTAATTCCAAAATGTTTTGGAAAGTGATAACATTCCTTTTGAATAAACCCTAAGTTTTTTTGCATCTTTATAGGTTGTAGCTCATGTTGTAAGATTCACTTCTAGACATGCAAAGGTATCGTGGGAGAAGCCATAGGTAGTTATTGACGTTCTTAGGCTAGAATCCTAGCCAAGTTTGATGAACAATGTATGTTTTTTGAGCATTTGGGTTCTTAGAATGACTTGTGTCTCCTAAAATTTCAAACATCCACCTTCTTGGGCACTAATGTGATACGATTATTTAATTTTAAAAACAGAAAACACAACTAACGTAGTGGATTTGTTGGATTGATAGTTGATTATATTTTGCAACAAAATAAAGTTTTCATCTTGCGTTTCAAAGTTTCTTTGAAGAAGAAATCCAAAGAATTACCACCATTTCGGACATTGTTTCATATACTTGTGATCTAATGAAGTGCAATTGCTTGGATTTTCGCAGGGCCTAAAAAAGGATTTTTAACAATTTCAAACACTAATATCTAAAAAAATTTCACATCTTCTCAAACTATCTAACTAAAAGATCCTAGGGTTATATGTATCTAAAAATGTTTTTTTTTCCTTCTAAAATTTGATACTTGTCCTAAAAATGGCAGTTTTTAATTTTTTTTGGTTAAAACATAGTAAAAAAGCTTTAGGGATTAGTTTGAGGTTTTCAATGGTGTCACTTGCTTGGACTTATCTTTAAATTTGAAGTTTTCATGGTGCCACATGTTTTTTCTATACATATGTCTTGATCTGAAGTTTTCATTTGTATCACCTGTTCTCATGTGCCTCACTTGTTTATTTTGTGCCACTTGTTATCACTTAATTCTATTAGGTCAAGCAATTGTTGTTTGAATCTAAGTTGTATAAATTCTATTTATTCTTCTATATGTGATTGGTAAAATAATTATTTATGGTTTTTCTAAATAAAGATCACATTTGTTGCTAAAATGATGAACACCACCAAAATTAGAAGACATGAAGGCCAAATGTGAGAGGAATATCTCATTTGGAGTATTGGTATGGGAATTTTAGCCCCTCAACTCTAGAATGAATTTTCTAGATTTTTGGAAAAATGCATTTTCCATCCATCCAAAATTTCTGTAATTCCCATTTCGTTTGAAACACTTGAACGATGCGGATTTCAAATTGTTTCGTCTAATAAAACCAAAATAAAATCTTTTTTTTGAATCCACGGAGTAAACATTCCACAAGACTTCATATGGTTTAGCCTTCCCAATCAAAACCTCATAACATTATCCATTCCATGCCAACTTCCATTTAGGGTTATTCTCCGTCCAAGCACTCCAATTCGGAGGACTCACTCAAAGTTGTTCTCTAAGGGACGCTATGCACTTGGAGGCCAACCCAATTGATTGTATAAGAGGCTCAAAATCCTCACTCATGATTGGACCAAAGGTTGAAACCTCTACTTCTAATTGGACAAAAGGCTAAAATTTGTGCAATTGGCCTCAAGGGGAATGGCTAGCCCAGCCTCTCTGTGTAAAGCGTCCCCAAGTATCTCCGCAAGGTGAATTATTCTTGTGGTATCCTAAAGAAGAGAAATAGAGAGCACATGAAAAAAAAATACTATTTTATGCTCCATCTTCTTCAAATACAGACATAAATTCCACCTTTTCCTCCCAAAAGTATATTAAAAAAAAAAAGATACCGTAGATGGGAAATTTGAGCGTGTCAATTTGAGCGTGTCAATTTGTGCATGCAGATGCTCTACTTCAGTTTACGCATGCAGTGAATTCCCTTCTTTAGATTTCCCAAAAAAATAAAAATAAAAACAAAGGAGAAAAAGAAGAAGACTACAACTGAACAAGAACAGCAGTAGCAAAAACTGAGGTTCGGAGGCAAAGCGCAGCCAAAAAGCCAGCGCTTGACGGTGAGTGGGGAAAGGGAAGGCCGCGAGAAACTGGGAATGGGAATGGGCCGGCCGGAAAGGAAGCGAGCCGCCATCGGGTCTCCGGGGCCCACCACTGCACCCAACCCAACCCTGCTACCTACCTACCTGCCCCCTGCCGCCCTGTCTGTAGCCTGCAGCAGCCACAGCGACTCGGTAGGTAGCAGCAGCTGCAGGCGTCCCGTCCCTGCCTGGTCTGCTCGTGGTCGGGTTGGTCGGAAGGCACCTTCGTCGGTCTCGCCTCTCGTCCCCTCCTTGGGAACGCGCAAACTGGAGGGAGAGGATTTCACCATTTTACCCCCATTGCAACTTACCTTAGCTTATATTACCCCCATGCGGTGAAAAAGTAAAAACACGCCACCATCGGTGGGAACTAGGAAGTCGGGCGGGTCCGAGTCGACGGGATGGGACCCGCCCCCCGGCCAGTCCAGGCCTGGCATCGTACATCGAGTGCGCGGCCCGGCCCGGGGAGTTCGCGTGGGACCCGCGCGGTTGCCGCCGGGCCGGGTTCTCGGCAGCAGCGGCCGGCTCCACCATCCAGGTCTTCCCTCCGCGCGAGCCCTCCAAGGGTCCCATACTCGCTCGCTCCCTTGTTAAGCTCCAGCGCAGGCTCATTCTCTGCGCACACACTTCCACCGCCCACGCTCTCTCTCTCTCTCTCTCTTGCAGCGGCTCACTTACTTAACTTACTTGGCTCTTGGGTTGCCACTCGTGTGTTGTGTGAGTGCTCATCTAATTGGGAGGCTCAATCGGATCCTCGAGTTTTGGTGGCGTGACAATTTGGTTGGGAATGGCGATCGGGGAAGGAGGGGTGGGGTGGGGGGTGGGGTGCAGGTGCCACCCTGCCACTGCGGCAGAGAGATGTTCGAGGAGCGTACAGGTGGCCAGGGGCAAGCGTGGTGGACATGTCCGTGTGGGCGGTTGTTGCAAACGTTCGCCTGAGGTCAGTCAGGGCCAGAGGAGCTAGTAACTTACCAAACGGGTACTCGTACCTTTTCTTTTTACAATATGCCATTCATTTGTGCCCACACACACACAAAACAAAAACGAAAAAAAAGCGTGTAGTAAGGTAGGCATACTCAAAGCGCCACAAATTGGTATTGTGCCTAGTTACTATCATAAGGCTGGTCAGATTTTATTATTGTCTTGTTGGCAAGTGAAAGAAAATTCCAATGCACCAAAGAAAGCAACATTTGGATACTATATGCAAAAGTTATGAAGGGTCAAAGTTTGATTCTAAAAGCGTTTATTTCACATAGGTACATAACTGAATTTGGAAATGTACACAATGTGAAGATGGCGCTTTTAGTTTAGTGGCGCTTATGGGTTACCTACCTTAATAATAATAACAAGACTGCAATTGGCATCCACAACACCCAAAAAGAAAAATTCATGCGGGCATCATTTGTTGCAAAAAAGTTGATTTCTTGTTTGGTAATATTCACCAATTCAACATTGTCTTTGTGGCTTAGGAATTTGAAACCCCACGTTTATTACTCCCTCAGTCCCACTAAGAGCTTTGTAATCAAGTTGATTCACAATCCTTGCAAGAAGAATTTGGGAAGCTTTTAGTGGGAATGAGGGAGTAAAATTTGATTTCTTGTTTGGAAATATTCACCAATTGAACATTGTATTTGTGGCTTAGAAATTTGAAGTTTGGAAATATTCAGTGATTGAACATTGTATTTGTGGCTTAGGAATTTGAAGTTTGGAAATAGTCACCAATTGAATATTGTATTTGTGACAATATATATGTATTTGACATTTGTGGAGTATATATAATACTCCACAAATGCATGATGTTCATGTCTATTGAATTTTCAGTATCTGAAAACGACATAATGTTGTACCTTTGTTTTTGTTATTTACCTCTAAATGCTCAAAATGAATGTTTTGGAATTGCACTTCATACTAAAGATAGTCATTGAAGAAGCACCAAGTGGAAAAGAGATTCTTTCAGTAGCACTAAACTTCAACATAATAGCTTGGTTCCCATGTACACGTATGTACACGTATGGGCACTAGTTTGGTGTTTATATGAATACGTAGAATCAAACTTTCTTATTGTTGTTTATTGCTCCCCAAATCCCTTTTTATTACACCCAAATGGTTGTTTAATATGGTCTCAAGAACAAACTATTCAACATTAGTTGTAATAACAACATTGTAGCATCTATCACGTGCAAAGGTGGCATTGTTAGATTGACCGTACTATTTTCCATACTAACCAATGAATCATCCATCACTAGTAGAAACATGGATCTAGTAGACTTGACATTAAGACCCACCCCTAGTCAAGTTTATGACAATGTTAACTTGGAGTGGGTCTATACATTGGGTCCACCATGACCATGTTTCTTCTAGTGCATACAAAATAACCATTTTGATGTATTGAAGAGAAATAGTAATTGTAATAAATCGTTGAAAAGAAGAAAGAATCTTGTAAATGACACAAATTATAAATAATCTCGATGACTTCTAATTCTCTCACTATACTATACTGATTTTAGAAAGATTTTTCTTTATTTTGTTCAAACAATCATGCACTTGGAGGTTAATCATAGCTTTTTTGATTCCAATGTAAGAGCAACTTCGATCCAACCGGAAACCACCATGCCAAAGCCCTTCCCAATGCAACAATGCCAAAAACGCACCCCCCTCCTTCCGTTTTTGGCATGAAAACTTTTGTTTTTAATGTCAATCCCTAAAAGATTTTCACTTTTTTTCTTGTTATCCCAACCAAAGTGGCAGCTTTTTTTTAACAATTTTCTGCCCTSAAAGTGCCTTGGTCCTGTAGGGGTTAAGGTAGGAGGTTCTAAAAGCACGCACATGCTCTAAATTCAAGTTCATACTGCATCGGGTCAARTTTTTTCTTTCTCTTTTTCTGAATGACCAGGAGCGGAATAAGGTCCACCTCCCTCCACTTGATAAATCCCGGTACTGTCACCCTGTTGCCCCTGATGAATTGGGGGTGCCCTAATGGGACTGACAATGCAAACAGGGGCTCAGTTTCCCTGTTTTCCCCCGAAAGCAAAACCAATTTTATATTATTATTATTATTTTTTCTGAAACAAATGAAACAAATGAAACATACCATTTTTTTTATTTTTTTTTATTTTTTTCTGAAACAAATGATACAAACCATTGTATTATAATACAAAGTTACTACTAGACTACTCTGCCCGCAGACATGGCAGGGGGGGGGGGGGGGGGACGGATGCGTAAATAAGCGTATTGAAGCCAAGAGCGACTGAGAAGGGGCGATGCCTGGGCCTTCTTGACGTGACCACGTTGTAGTCAGAGCGGACGTAACTGCACGAGACAGACGGACGGAAGGACGGACGGATGGATGAACGGATGAACAGAGCCAGGTGGCGTGGCGAGAATAGAATATCTTATAAAAGTTACTGCGGCCGCTTTTTGCTTCCGTCAGTGCTGTTGTTTGTTCGGGAAGGCCGGGAATGGGATCGGGCATGGGCCGGGTTGGGTACGGTAATAACCGGGTTCTCCGTGAGTCCTCGTACTGGAAGTAACGCCCGGGCCGGGCCGGGTCGGGCCCGGTGGTTGACTCAGCATTGGGGAGGGAGGCGAGTCCCAGCCCACTCCAGCCCCCATTCCACTCCAGTCAGACTTCAGTTCCGAAACGACGCCTCCGCTTCCCTTTCCTTTCCCTTTCCGTGGCTCCACATGATTGCTCAGTGAGACTAAGTCAACAATTTCGTTGCTAATCTCGCTTTAGCACGCCCACTTAACTTAATTGCAGGGAAGTAAGTTATGATAGTGCGCAGCCTCAGGATTGCGTTAGTACCAGACTTCCAGTTCCGCCCACGCTGGATTTCTGGGGACTTGGGGAGGAGGGGGTAGTAATGAGAGCAACCCCATAGAAACACGGCATAAGTGACCTCTGAAGGTTAAAGTACACTAAGGTAGGAGGTCCATAAAGCGCGCATCTAAGGGCTGAAGCTCAATTTTGGCAAGGTGAAACTGCTTGAAATAAATTTCAGTAAATTTTCCTAGAAANAAATTTTTTCTTTCTCTTTTTCTGAATGACCAGGAGCGGAATAAGGTCCACCTCCCTCCACTTGATAAATCCCGGTACTGTCACCCTGTTGCCCCTGATGAATTGGGGGTGCCCTAATGGGACTGACAATGCAAACAGGGGCTCAGTTTCCCTGTTTTCCCCCGAAAGCAAAACCAATTTTATATTATTATTATTATTTTTTCTGAAACAAATGAAACAAATGAAACATACCATTTTTTTTATTTTTTTTTATTTTTTTCTGAAACAAATGATACAAACCATTGTATTATAATACAAAGTTACTACTAGACTACTCTGCCCGCAGACATGGCAGGGGGGGGGGGGGGGGGACGGATGCGTAAATAAGCGTATTGAAGCCAAGAGCGACTGAGAAGGGGCGATGCCTGGGCCTTCTTGACGTGACCACGTTGTAGTCAGAGCGGACGTAACTGCACGAGACAGACGGACGGAAGGACGGACGGATGGATGAACGGATGAACAGAGCCAGGTGGCGTGGCGAGAATAGAATATCTTATAAAAGTTACTGCGGCCGCTTTTTGCTTCCGTCAGTGCTGTTGTTTGTTCGGGAAGGCCGGGAATGGGATCGGGCATGGGCCGGGTTGGGTACGGTAATAACCGGGTTCTCCGTGAGTCCTCGTACTGGAAGTAACGCCCGGGCCGGGCCGGGTCGGGCCCGGTGGTTGACTCAGCATTGGGGAGGGAGGCGAGTCCCAGCCCACTCCAGCCCCCATTCCACTCCAGTCAGACTTCAGTTCCGAAACGACGCCTCCGCTTCCCTTTCCTTTCCCTTTCCGTGGCTCCACATGATTGCTCAGTGAGACTAAGTCAACAATTTCGTTGCTAATCTCGCTTTAGCACGCCCACTTAACTTAATTGCAGGGAAGTAAGTTATGATAGTGCGCAGCCTCAGGATTGCGTTAGTACCAGACTTCCAGTTCCGCCCACGCTGGATTTCTGGGGACTTGGGGAGGAGGGGGTAGTAATGAGAGCAACCCCATAGAAACACGGCATAAGTGACCTCTGAAGGTTAAAGTACACTAAGGTAGGAGGTCCATAAAGCGCGCATCTAAGGGCTGAAGCTCAATTTTGGCAAGGTGAAACTGCTTGAAATAAATTTCAGTAAATTTTCCTAGAAAGACAAGTGGAATTGGCATCTAACCCAATTTGTTTCATATTTTTTGGAGCTTTATGGAATTAGTTATGAATTTTTGAAAGTGCATTTCAATGGGCTTTAGAACCGACCAACTCCTCAAATGTAGACTGCTTGTACATTGGGGAGTGCAAAATTTTGAGTTGCTTGTACATTGGTTTTAGAACCTGCTCCATTTTAGGACCTCCTACCTTAAGTAATGAAATTAGGTTGCTGGTCACTAATTTCTTGACATTTCACACTACATAAATATATTTTCAATTATTGTACAAGAATGCACTACTTTTGAGTGAGATATTGTAGTAATTGGGACTCGTGAGCCTCCATGTGTACAAATGGAAACATTTGCATGAGTGATTGTTGATGTTGATGGCTTATAGAGTAACTTCTTKATGTAAGGCAACCTAATTGTCAGGGCAACCTAATTTCACTGTTTAGTGTAGGCTCCCCGAATCGCCTTTGATCTAAAACCGCCTAAAGGCACATCTCCAAAATCAATTATGTACCTATCTAGAAGAAACACTTTTAGAACCAAACTTTGACCCTTCATAACTTTTACATATTGTATCCAAGTGTCACATTCTTTGGTGCATTGGAACCTCCTTTCACTCGCCATTATTAAAATATGACCAATCTAGTAATAGTAACTAGGCACAATACCAATTTGTGGCGGTTTTTGGGTGTACCCACCTTTATAAGCCATTGATCTACTATGATTTTGGAATTTCCTCCATTTATTTGTTTTAGCATGTTGCTTGAGCATGTTGTTGCGGGGATGCTCTCAGGAGGTTCACTCAAGCATTTCATTAGTGTAGCTTTGTGCCCTAGGCCCAATTTTAGATAATTTCACATAAAGAAACTCAAAAATTCATAATTTTCACACTGTAAAGTCCAAACATCACAAAACAAAGTTCATGCACCCTTCCTTGAAAATGAGGAGAAGTTCTATTGTACCATGAAAAGAAAAAAGAAAAAAATGGATGAGGGACGGATGTAAAGGGCACACGGATTGCCATGAAATGCCCTTACTATGGATGAGATATGGATGAAAAAGGCACAAGGATTGCCGTGAAATGCCCAATAACTATGGATGAGGTACGAATGAAAAAGGCACAAGGACTGCCGTGAAATGCCCAATAACTATGGATGAGGTACGAATGAAAAAGGCACAAGGACTGCCGTGAAATGCCCAATAACTATGGATGAAGTACGAATGAAAAAGGCACAAGGATTGCATCGGGAACTAACAACCCATTGTATTAGTACCGATGTTTTTTTTTTTTGAAACAAATGAAACAAAATTTCATTGCAAAGGGCACAATACAAACCAACCAGCCGCAGGCGGTTTGGCAGGGAGGACAAGACACAACTCAGACACCAAATAGTACCGATGTTGTATTGTTTCAATGGGCTCACAATCCAACTTTGAAAGTTAACTATTGTAGTACAGCATCAATACTAATACAATGCCTCCCATTGAAACAATATTGTGCAGTATTGTTGCAGTACTGATGCTGTACTACAACAGTACATTTTCAAAGTTGGGCTGTGAATCCAGTATTGTTTCAAAGTTGGGCTGTGAAAACAGTATTGTTTCAAAGGGGGGCTACTTTCCTGATGTGGCGTGCCATGAAATTCCCCATACTATGGATGAGGGACGGATGAAGAAGGCGTCCTGCCTGCCTAATTATTAGGGGGGGCAACCTGATTGATTACTGCCTGATTTCGCTTTCTAATCAGTAAAGTCCCCTGTGAGGAAATGAACGGAGCATTTCCTGGCAGGGCCTGGTTCCCGAAGGGCGGATGTTCTACGGAGGGCCTGGGCCTAATAATAACTGCTTAAAATAAACTTACTGCAGCCCGGCAGCCCGCCCTGGGTTGGCTTTCCTGTAACAAACAGGCTCTGTTCCCACTTACGCCTCGTGATTCGCTCGTGGTCTGGCCGACTCTGGAGCGTTGGTGTGGAATGATGATGAGTACGAGCCCCATGGCAGACCAGACCAGACACCAAGCCTGAGTTGGCTCGGTCTTGGCTTGGGCTTAGGCTCGGTCTTAGGCTCGGTCTTAGGCTTGGGCTTGGGCTTGGGGCTTGTTGTCTTTTCTTTCGGGAAGTGACGTGGGACGCTTCTGTCTCGGCGGCCGCGAGGGAGGGAGATTCGTTCTGCTTCATGGAACATGAGGATGCGCTCCAGATTTGCTTTGCCTCCCCAGGTGGCAACTCTCATCATTACGTTACGGCAGGGGCGGGCGGCAAGGCGGACTGATGAGGCCCTAAAACAGAAAAGAGCGAAAAAGAAAAAGAAAAAGAAAAAGGGACGCGGATGCGGACGCTTGCTTCCGACGGAGGGAACCAACAAATCCAGGCCGGGAGGGGGAGAACTGGACCAGGGTGAACTGACCGCCCCCCCTTTTTTTTTACCCCTGGGGTAATTCTTTTATCTGCCACGTATGACAAAATTTGCAAATTATGAATTCATATTTGCAATCAGAGGCCCCAAATTCTATCGGGGAGGTGATGAAATAGAAAATTGACATGGTATAGAATAAGGAGCATTTTTTACGTTTACCTTGTGATAGGGGCAATGAGGGGGGTAGTTCACCCTGGCCGAGAATTGACCCCTTATTGCCCTGTTCTTCTTACCTCTGGAGAAAACATTGGATTTTTTTTATTTGCCATATGTCATCAAAATTTGTAAATTCTGAATTCATATTTGCAACCGGAAGACTCGATTTCACTTTCGTAGGTGGGTGGGTGTGAACAAATGCAAAATTGACACGGCACAAAATAGGGGGGGAAATTTTTACATTTAACCCCTAAGTGCTCAAACGACCATTTTTTGGTCGCTGCCCGACTTCGGGCAGAATTTTCGGGCAGAAAAAAACTTTTTTTTTATTTTTTTATTTTTTTTTCCTTGAAAATATTGGGTTGCCTTTCAGTATTTATATTCAAAACTAAGATCGCTACGGTCAAAAAATAATCATAAGAAAAATAGCACAATGTGTTGGGCTTTTAGGGGTTAACTTTTGGTGGGGCTATGAGGCATTAGATGTTTTTTCAGCCCCACAGGAGATTGTTTCGGGGTTGTTCCCCAAAACTGTTTCATGCACTGGAACCAGCGATTGCTGGTCTGAAATTTTGAACTTCAAAAATAAATAAAAATTAAAAATAAAAAAATAAAAAAATAAAAAAATAAAAAAAATAAAAAAATAAAATTAATTAATTAGTATTATCTGACATGGCAGTCTCTGTGCCACGTCAGATTGCCTATGTGGCAGAGTTTCCAGAGTTCCCAATGTGTTCCCACAGTCTGGGAACTCGCAGTCTTCTAAATGGTCCAAAAAACATCTAATGGAGTCAATTTGCTTTGGCCTTTAATTGTTGGTGGAAGTATCCCACACAACATGACTAGGATAAGTTACACCTTGGATTCTAATTTTATAAAAATTTGGTTGATGATATTTATATTAGAGTGAGATTACCTAGACAAAATAGCAAAATCAGATTGCCTTAACAATTAGGTCGCCTTGCCCTCSAAGAAGTTACTCTATGAGCCATCAAAGTCAAGAGGTAGTTCTACAAATACCTACATATGGACGAGTGGAGGTTCATGAGTTTAATTACAACATTAACTAGTTCAAAAGTAGTGCATTGTTATATAGGAATAGTAAATATTTATATAGTGTCAAATCTCTAGAAATTAGTGAGAGACAACCTAATTTCACTATTTGGTGTACATTGAAATATGAAACTTTGGGTCCAAGATGACCCTAAACTACCGAATGACAATGGAAAGGTACCCAAATTGAATGATGTAGTGGTGGTGACATGTGGTTTATTAGGCATGAAATTCACCTCTGTACTTGAGGGAAATGCCTTACAATGTGTTGTTCAACACGCTCGTGTCAAAAACAACTTTAGTTAGCAACTACAATGGTGGCAAAAATTATTATTATTRAATATTGATTTGGTGTATTTTGCGTGTATGTAATATCTCTTCCTTCATCAAATACCAAAGTTTTTTCAAAAATAAAAACTTGATATCTCTTCCTTGCAACACAATTAACAACAATTGTGTGTAGCATTACGAAACCATAGAAAAAATAATGATCATAACTTTGTGTCATATGTAGGCTCATATTGCCATATCCATATATATACCATACACTAAAGCCATATGTCTTACCTATATCCGAGTCTATATCTATATAAAAGCCCTATCTATGTCCATATGCCTATATGGATATGCATATTAGTATATACCACATATCTAAAAATGTATTAAGAAAATTATTTTATGAGGGGATCTACAGGGGAGATAATATTTTTAATATTTGGAAGGCAAGCGATTTGTCTCTTTTCAAGTATAAGGCCATAAAACATATATTAGAGAACACACGTATTTCTTAAATTTCAATATTTTGTGTAACAATGAAGTGTTTTGTTCTAGGAGACTTTAGCCTCTAAAGAACAAGAATTTGAGCTTGAACTAAATTCCTCTTTTTCACTTTGAAATTTGACAAGTATGTAACTAAAATGACATAGATTGTTGTATAGATTGCAATCACAAAACAATCTATAATTGCTGCAAAGTACTAGTTACTTTGAGAGGAGTCAAATCCTTTTGACCCTATTAGACATTGTCCAAAGAAATTTATTTCTTCTAAATTCAAGCACGATAGATTTGCAATTTTGTAAGGCCAAAGTTTCTTAAAACAATTTTGTACATTATGGTAATAATTAAGTACAATTATGTATGGTTGGATTCCAAAAATGAGATTTTAAAATATATTTTTTCATAATGCATTGGAGGGTCGTTGCAAGAAAAGGCGTGCGATTTGCGTAGCGTTTTTGATAGTACTCTTTTTTTTCTTCGGGAGTACTTTAAATTTTGAAAAACAATTTTCAAAAATAATAAAAAATATGTTTCATGTATGAACCTTTACAAAGAAGGTACCCTAGGAAGGAAAACCACAGAAAAATTCTCTAAGTAGGAGAACTAGAAAAGTGCAAAATTTCATGAAACTAGTTGTTGTCACTGTAATTTCACATTTTAATTTACAAAAAATAGGAAAATGCATTTTTTCTTAAACTAAAAATTGGCCATTTGGGAAGAATTGATGGTGATGAGATTTCACCAAAAAAATGATCTAAAAACCATCTTCAATATTCAAAAATGGCATGCAATCAAAGTGTTGTTTGTACTCATGTGGAGGACATAAAATAGCATATTTTCAAATTTCCTTCGGTAGATACATGACTTCCTACTATCCAAATATACCATGAAAGTTTCAACTCGAGATCATCAAATTTGGGACCTCATAACGTAGTGAAAACCCCTAAACCTCAAAGTGTGACAAATTAACAAAAATAGTTTTTAAATATAAATTGATTTTTTTTTATTTCTAAAAAATAAGGGGTTTGATTACCATAAAGTTAGACATGTTCAATAAAAATTTCATGTTCATTGGACTTGTGCTTCAAAAGTTATACCGCAAATTAACAAGGTCACTTCAATTGTGACAGGAAATTTTTGTAGTACATTTTCCAAAATCGAAAATCATGTTACATACTCATGGAAAGTTTCACAAGCAAATATGGAATTTAGTTTATTCTAAATCACCCTGCAATGTGAGGAGGTTAAATGAATTAGTAAATACACTAATCATTTCTTGATGTTTTATTGTAGATTGAGAAATTGTTCAATGTGAAATCCAAAAAGTGAAAAGTTGGAGACAAAAATTTGACTAGGAATGCGTGGGAAAAATTTCAAGAACTTTGAGATGATAAATTTCAAGATAATAGTGTTTGAAAATAGAAGAAAAAGTTTTTTTTCTTCCAAACTTGCCTAGCACCACTAGCAGGATTTGACTCTTTTTGGAA
The DNA here is from genome assembly GCA_006891605.1 of Pleurozium schreberi. NCBI lineage: Eukaryota > Viridiplantae > Streptophyta > Bryopsida > Hypnales > Hylocomiaceae > Pleurozium > Pleurozium schreberi. Next base: position 146,080 of record VACF01001212.1, read on the forward strand.
TCAATTTTCTTTTATCTAATTGTATTTTTCTCACAAGTACATGCTATAAGATGTTGGTTACCTACATGCCAAATTTCAAGAGATGAAGAATTTAGCAATAGAAATGCAAATTGCCCAAGTTGTCCAACAATTTTCAAGGAGCACAATCTTTGATCCCTACATCTGATTGTACTTTTCAAATTCCTTGGAAGGAGGTGCTTGTTCCCATCTTGAGCGGGATGTTAAGTCAAAATGTTGACAACATCCATTAGAATTTGTATAACCCTACCCAAGTTTTCAAATTGTCTATTGAACAAACACTTGATTCTTTAAGGAATGTGAAGAAAATAGAAGAGTAAAACAAATATTAATTGCCCACTAAAAAGAAATCGTTGTTAAATAGCTAGAGAAAATTATGATAGTTTTCTACAAAGTTGATTTTGAATGGATATTTTCAAATTTTAACACTAGATAGGGCTTGTCGCTTTCAAAAGAATTCAAAAATTCAATTGGAATACTCAAAGCAAAAATTAGAATGCCCTAAGATTTTCAAGCAAAACAATTAGCATCCAACAACTTGTACAAATCTTCTATTTTRCYTTKTTAGTACGTAACTAAGTATCAAAACCACGCAATTACAATAAAAAAATATTTTTTTGCTAAAATCTCACTCTAAAAGCAATCGAAGTTCATGCACCCTACTAGGGATGACCAATAATTAGTTTCTTTAACTTCAAACATAACACTATTTCAATCTATGTGGTTAATATTTCTTAATTGTTTTCCACATGTTCTCATAGTAGTCTAATACAACTTTGAAGGGATGAAATTCTAGATTTTTTTTCTACCTCTCTTCAATGCATTAGAAAATGGTAGTTTTTGATCATTTCAACCAAAGACTAGTTTATCCTTTGATCTTCAACCCTCCAAACCCAAAGAGGTAATCTTTTCAAAATGCACTYTATATTATTGTTTCCTAAATCAACTCATTTACACTTATTTTTTAGAAGACTTTATTACAAATATGATTGTAGAGCCTTCATTGCTACTATCAAATTGATCAACATTCCAAATACCAAAGTTCAACCATATGGGATTTGGAAATCTTCTACACAATTAAAATTTAGTTTTGCTGTCGCAGCACAGGGCAGGTAAATACCCTATTATACTCACAAAAACCACCCTAGAGCATAACATAGCGACTCTAAAGATCGAATCCAAGAGATCATGTAAAGTAGTTAGATGTTTTATACACTTAAGCACACTTTCTCACATTTCTGGTCCTCAACCGGAATCTCATAACATCAAGAACACACAGAAAATCGAGGACCGGATTCTATCATCTCCCGATCCCAACAATTTCCTATGTCACAAAACAACCACAACCCCGAGACCGTACAACTTCCGGCCCTGGGTACAACTCTGAACCAATCCGGTTTGACTTTACCTTTGTTTAACCATCAGAGGGACCACCATCTTGTTTTTAGAGTGGTAGGCTCACCACTCCTTCCGTGAATTATAGTGGCTGAAGACCCACTATTGAACCTCCTAACTTCTTACTCTAAACCGGATCCGGTTTGGTTCCTCACAGCAGTCCAGAAACTAATCTGAACCACGGGTCACTCAGAAACCCCCAATACAATCCACTCATATTACAACGACCTTGACTTTCTCTCCGATCTGTGCGAAGTTGAGGTGGCTGCAAGTGAACCAATCCATTCCAACACTCACACAGCCTTCTCCCGTTTACCAACTCTGGATAATGAGACCCCTCAGGAGATTTGGACACTCGACCGGATTTCCTACCCGGGAGTTCTAGCATGACTAAGGAAACCCTCCCTAACTACCTAGCTTAATCAACGGTTTTCCCACCCGGAATTGACAACTGTTGAGCGCTGAGGAATCCAGAATTCACTCCCAACTCTTACTTACCTACTCACATGCACATAGAACTGAAAATACCACAACAAGGGGAGAAACCTTCTGCCAACCAGAATGCGTCCTCCTGACTCCTTCATGTACAGCCCTGCCAAAATTGTGAAGACATCCACACGAGAGAGAAAATAGACAACACGAACGAGTTTGCAAGAAAAGACTCCCAGTCCACCTTGCGGGGCTGACTTAAATAACACACACAAAAACACAAAAGGGGCAGCAAGGCTCAAAAAAACCGCCTAACTATCAGCATGAATTCCTAACTACCCGGACGAATCCGGTTCCGTTTCTAACTACCTATCATAAAATCAAACCTAATCTAAAACTTCCCTAATCGCAGAGCTAATGGTGGGCTCTTCTACCTCCCGCTCCATCACTACAAATGTATCAGATAATTCCGGATACGCGAGCCTTCAGCATCCAGATCCGGTCTATGAGGAGTTGGTGGCAAACCCAAGTCGATATGATCCGCTCCAGCTACTGGACTTCTCACCCTTGGCTGTTCTTGACTCCAGAGTTGAAAATGTTCTGTCCAAAGACATGGGCACATCCTGGAAATCACTCGGAACGGATATGTCCGAGAGGTGGAATCCGGTTGGTGTGAGCACTAGATTTCATCTTAGGTGCTCATTTAGTGTTTTCTATTATACTATAGCATGTTAGACATGAATTCAAGGGCAAATTTGACATTTATAATTTTCTTCTTAGTAGTAGATAAGTGGTAGTTCTAAAAACTAAATTTGGCCTTGAGCCAAATATTTATATATTTTATAAAAAAAAATCTATATGGAGTAGTAGATTAGGGATAGAATTTGTAGCTGGCTCTTGGTCCTCCCCCCAGGTGGAGGTATAATGCCCTCCTAGATACTTGGGGGGGGGGGGGGGGGGGGGAACAAGGTTATAATCCCTTGCGTGCAATTGGCTAGCCGGTTGGGAGAGAGTGGGCTGTCAGACTGCTTGTCAGTTTGATTGGTTCCTGGGGGGGGTCGGATTTTGAGGAGCAAAAGGGACCCCACCAATGAAGGTTAAGAATGTTATGATGCCTTCTTTGACCAAGGTGAATTATGGAACCCCAAAATCACCACACCATCCTAAAATTGTTAGAAAGTAATATTGATATTGGCAATACATCAAGGCACCAACCCATGTGTTCTGCAATTTTTTCCTTTGTTGGTTAGGTAACAAAATATCCGGTACAATATGAGGGGCATTACCCAAAAATTCACTTAAAATTCTTTAGTATTCGTTTGGTTTGTACCGTGTTTTGGTATTTAACTCCTCAATTACTAAAGGTATTTTTTTCATCCAAAAATACTCAAAATTGTCAATTCTATTGCAAAGTGAAAAATACTTTTAGAATTTTTTTTTTGTATATCCTTTTGCAAATTGTTGCACTAGACTAATTTAGAAATGGTGGGAGAAATTTCAAAAGCTTTGACCGCATAGATTGTAATAAATTTGACTCGTTTGAAGTGAATAAATCTGGTTTTTTGTACCTTGCCAAGCTAGCTTGTAAGGTTTTGAATCTTTTTAGCTTAAAATTTTTGAATTCAAATTAGCTATACATCTTGAATTCTGATTTTTTACATCAAATTGAGTTGGAAGTCTGCAAAACTTTTTCAAAAACACACACTTGATTATCATTCTTTAAAAAATTGTTAAGTAAAAGTAGGTATGAAATTGGAGGGAATACAAAATCATTAATAGCTATAAGATGGAATTGAAAATCACTGATTCCAATAAGTGAGATAGTTTAGGCAAGATAAATAATTTTCATTGAACTACTTTTTGAAAAGTTGTAAATATGGGGTTCAATAAAAAATTGTACAAGTAATTTTTTTAAGAAGATTGCCCCCCAAAATCACATATTCTATAACTTTCTCATCACCAATCCATATAGAAATGACGGATTTGAGCATCAATGAATTGTGTAAGAGTGGTGTTAAAGGCCCATTTTGGCACTAGCTTGGTGCTCATATAGGCCTTTGTGCATTGCACTCTAAATATATTCATTGGTGTTCAAATCCCTCACTTCTACTAGTGCAGCAACTCGGTCAATGGAAATATTGTGAAGGGTGCACTTCATTGTATTAGGATTGTTTGACAAAGCTTCAAGAAAAAACATGGAAAATATCAATGGAAAGAAGGAGGAATGACTTAATCTCTAAAAGACCAAGAGTCTCCTCAGGGGCCTTTGAGGAGTTTGGGCAAAAACCTACGATCTCAATTTTTGATGAATTTTTTGAAACCTTATCATTAGATAAAAAAACTTATTATTTTCATGGGAATATAATTTTTCTTTCAATTGGTGCCTAGGAGCAAAAATTATGCCATCTTAACCCCTAAGTGCCCAGCCCATGTTCACAGAAATCCAAACTTTTCCATATTCAAATCAATTAAACTATCACCTAAGAAAATATCCACATTAATTGACCGTACCGGTTGGTAGTAGAAACATGTGTGGAGATACAAGAAAAAAGACACGTCCTTTGACCGTATCATTGAAAAGATTATAAGAGTCAAACAAGGACATCTTTCAAAAAATGGAGAGGCCATATTTTGTCCCATTGGGCAAATAGGGGTTAAGCATAATTTTCGTGATCTTGGGCAGAAAAAAAATCCACAAAAAATTGAAATTAAATTTTTAAACACTTTTTCCTTATAAATATTATATTGGTCTACATGTGAAGCTTTGATTCATTCCAATTGGATTAGTAATGTGAAAGTTATGAACAATCTTGTTTTTTGGGCAATTTGAGCATCTTCTTGAAAAATTAACCTATAGGGTTCATTTCTAAATGCAATTTTCACATTTATTTATTTTTTTGGCATAGATGATTTTCACAGTTTTTCAAAAATAATTGTTTGACAAAGTTAAGTTTTCTTGGTAGAACAATCTCACCATTGTAATTATTGAGTTTCAATGCTCTCTTAGAGCTATCAACAATTTTTTTTTTCAGTCTGGAACCTACTTCTACTTGAGAATTTTAAAGAATGAAAACCAAGTTCTTATTCTTCAAATATTTTTCCCAAAAAATTCAACTCAATTCTTCAGCAAATTTTTTTTTTAATTCAATGTCCATAGTGTAAAATTTTTCCACAAATGACGGTGAAAGGCATCTGCAATTGTAGAAGGTGCTCAAGAAAAAATGATTTTTCAACTTGGAATGCCAATATCTTTCAATCCGTATAGTCAATCCTCATAAAATTTATACCACATGATCTTGGATAGGTAAAGTACAAGATCCTATCGTTAGATTCTTAAAAAAAAGTTGTTTTTGTTTTCTTGGATGAACACAATAGAAATGTCAATTTTGAGTGTGTTTTTTCAGAAAAATGGCCTTGGTCCTTTACGGGTCAAATATATTGAAGAAAATTCAATTGTTTATTATAAATTTCAAATGCAATCTCACTATCCTTAAATAATTTGAGCACTGAGGGATTAACAAGTGTCTGTCTAGGCCCACCTTTGCGGAATAGGTTTAACATCCTGCGTAAATTCCTCATGAGATTTGAGCAGAACAAAAGGTTTATGATGATTTTTACCAAGTTGGCTATCATGCAAACAAAAGTTATACAAAAAATTGGAACCCACAATAATAACCTCATTATCATCCAGTTATAGATTGTATTTCAAACGGTGTTTATTCCTAATTATCAAACCTTACTCTACATGAGGGATAGACTTGGCATAAATTAGAATTAAGAAAACTTTGCCAAAAAGTGCCTCATGTCTTCATGTAATTGGTTTAGGGTGACATGGAACTTCCAAAATCTGAAGTAGAGTTCACTTTTGGAACTTCCTTGCTATTACATTTTGAACAAGTGAAGCATTGGTCCCTTGAGCATTGTTTAATCTCTAATGTCCCGTTGTTCCCTCGGGGAACAAAATAGACTTTAGGTGGATTCTTAAGGTCTCAATTTTTGTCATGTTTTTCTGAAACTTTTTATAGGAGATGTAGTCTTGTGAGGGTTTTATAAAACTAAATTTTTTGTAGCAATTGGGCCCCGAATTGAAAAGTTACAAGCACTTTTTTCAAAAATTTGAACCCTAGGAGTAGGTCAAGCAAAGCCTTTATACTTCACTTTGAAGTAGGGCAATACAAGGACATACAAGAAAGACCAATAGCTACGTAACAAATTCACAAGGATGTCAAATTTAGCATGTTGGCGAGATATGTTATTCCTAGAAGGATGTAGTCCTCTATAACCAAAATATTTAACAAAATACTTTGAATATTGGACCAAAAGGTCATTATTTATTTCTACAATGAAATCATCTATTGGACCTTTTAGGTTCACAATGTCCTTTTAGGTTGAGCTGTGGTATCTCAAGGTCTAGCACCGGCCCTAGAATTGCAATTGCCTTGGATGCAATAAAGAATTAGGGGGAATGAGTGGAATTCTCCTACAATGAGGAACTCAAGGTGGGAACATGCCAGGATCTATAGTAAGTCTAAAAATTGAGTCTATGTTTTGTTTAGTTTCATTCCATGCATCCATCCATACTCTAGACCATACTTTGAAATGAATGAAGAAATCCAAATAAGCTAACATGAATGTTGTAGAGTTATGTATACTACAATCTTCCAAACAATTGTAGAAAAAAAACAATAATGGTTTGGAAATTATTGAATTTCATAGCTAACCACCCCTATAGGCTGAATCGTTTGACTCGTTAATAAGTCTACAAAATTTCAATGCTTTTTTTTTGAGCCACAATGACTTCAACAATTTATTGCATGTTGTTTGATATCATTGAAGACTCCATTGGTATGGTAGAAAACATTCACATAGTGTATGCTTCAAAAAATAACATATATAGAGAGAAAAATATTATAGATATCATTGATTTTAATGGAATTTGAAGATTCTTAATGAATCAAATACTATCATAAATGATCTATAGATTTCAATTTGAAATATTGATACATCTCCTTTGAATAGATTTGAACATATTTGTCCTATTAGAGAATTACTACAAACCCTTTTAATGTATATTTACTAACCAAAATTATTTTTTTCACCCAATCTTTTTCAATCTAAGATGTTTGATTGTTTGTAAAGGCATTTACACATTACATTTGTTTAGAATATAATGTCTTTTAACAAAATACAACCACCACCGCATGATATTAAATATTTGAGTTATTTTGAATAAACACCTTACATTCAAATTAGATAACTTATTAATGCATAAAAAATATCCCGCAACTTCTCATACAATTCTATCACATACTGATTATACATTTGGATATTGAAAATATCATTAAAAATTACAAAAAAAATTAGTCTCTAACAATAGAAATGACAGTTTTGGGGAGGTTATTAATGAAAACTAGTCATGAAACTTTATGGGTTAATTAAATGGAATATATTTAGGGCACTCTTCATGAGGTTAGTGGAGTCACATAACTTCGATGAAGCCCATTTCAAGACACATATCCAATTAATAATCTGAATGCATAGGCCCATTGTGAGAAATAACATCCTTCACCACTCCCTTCACTTGACATGTTATTTTTCATAATGAGTCTCTTCTACTCACATCACCAAGTGAAATTAGGTTGCCCTTCACTAATTTCTTGACATTTGATACTATAAAAATATTTATTGATACTACACAAGGATGCCGTTTTTTTATCAACCCAACACCATGAATGTGACATGGATTGGTGCAACGGTTCAAGGAGCCGACTGGTTCAAAGTATTGCATGCGCCTCCACGTGGACAAATGCTTAGTCACGAGGCAACTTTTTCTAGGGTAAGGCAATCTAAAGTAAACTACCCTATTGCGGACCAAATGGAGGAAGCTTGTTTTGGGCAAAATTGTAATGATGGTGTACATTCCATAACTTGAATGTACACCACCACTACAATTTTACCCGCAATGGGCTTGCTCCCATTTGGTCCGCAATAGGGTAGTTTACCATAATTGGTTAGGCAATGTAAGTTTAATTTCACTATTCTGTATAAGGGAGAGGCACCCAATGGCGTCCCTATACCCAATGCCGTCCGATTCTACATAAGATAATCATTTCAGACTGAAAATGTAAGTAGGCACTACATGGCTTATTTCTTTTGACCTAAAATAATAAGTAGTCTACAATCCTGCTACCTTTATCTTCTAGAATGAATGCATGATCTAGAAAGGGACGGCATTGGTTACATGGATGGCATTGGGTGCCTCTCCCTTAGTCCATAAGATTGGCGAACACGTAATTATGAGATAAATAGAATTTCAATTACATTTGGTGCGAGATCAAATGATGGCCCACATGAAGTGAATYCCAACTCCTTGTGCAAGAAATTTTCATTCATTTGCTTCCCCCAAATGACTGCCTGCAGCAGCAGTTTCAGAGATCTTGAATCCTAACAGCAACTRAAGCAGGACAATTGTGTGATGAGTAGATAATTCTACAACTCAAGTTTGGTACGTTCAGTCCTCATTAACCACCTTGGCAGAAGGATGACGATGACAAGTCAATGTCGCAATTACGTAAGCGGTAGGAGGTTCATAAACAGTCCCTTCAAGTTCGCATACCTACTTCATCAACTATTGTCAAATATGACACTAATTCCTAGATTGGGGTCACATTTAGACCCTTTTTTTATTTTTATTTTATTTTATATTTATATTTTATTTTTTATTTTTAAATTTATTTTGACACAAGTAAAGGAGCCTTTGTAGGAAGAGAAAAAATACAACCGCAAACCCAACTGCAAAGTGGCCTAGGGGAAAAGAGACCAAACATTGGATAGACCAAATACTATGCAGCAGAGGTGCCTACACGCTGCAACGGGGACCCCCTCATGCGGCAAGAGCCACTTATGGTAGCTCAAAAACAAACCCCGCACGAAGGCCAATAAGCATCCACCAAGGAACTCCGTCGATCATCATTGCAACTTACCACAAATCTGGGTCTCTCCGTCATAACTTGTTTGCCTTAACCCACTTTGCACACCCGTCATCTATCAACCCTAGTCAGATCCTTTGCAATTCTTTAATATGGTGCCATCTTGACCCCTGAAGGATGGACCTATAACCATTGATTTTAGCCTCATTGGCCATCACTCAATTTGCTTCCATTTTGGAAGCAAATATGTATGAAAAAAACTTTGTTTATTTTTAAAAGATGAAGTTACATGTCTTTCGTACTTCGCAAAAAAATTTAGATTTTTTTGAGAAAAATTGATTTTTTTGAGAATTTTTGAAGAAAAAGTGAAGAAAAATCATATCAAATAGAAAATAATTTGAAATAATCTGAAAATTTCACCATGTGTGTACATTATAATGGCAAACATCATGGTGTAAACTCAATTTTCATGTCATTCTATAATTAGAATACAATGGAAACTAAAAATACATCCAAAGTTTAAATTGCAATAAAATATTCAATATTACGAATTTTTCCAAAATTCCAGTTGGAGTGGAAATTAGAATATATAGATGAACTTCATTTTGTTAGGTGGGATTAAATTCAAAAAATATCATTTTTGTGGAGAAATTTCAGAATTAGAGCAAGGAGCAACAACTTCTCAAAATACACTAAAATAGCTAATTTTGCCATCTATTTTTTTTAATTACTTCACATTCACGTGAAGAAACACTAAGATAACTACAAAATCTATTAGGTTCTCTTCATGACCCTCCATGAAAGGTCAACAAGCAAAAAATGGATGAAGAAACGCTTTCAATCTCTCTCTATATCACTTTCTTGTCATCCAAGCGCCACAAATTTGCGTTGCTGGCGTTACTGGGTTAACTTTATTAAAGGCGGCATCTTTCAGCTATATCCAAATAGTCCACAAGATCACCGATCTCAATGCCATCCAAACCATGAAATTGCTATTAGCTCTATGGCTCATTCAGTATGGTATGAAAAGGATAGTTTGGATAAAAGGTAAAAAAATTATGTCAATTTGACAGGGGCTAGAAACAAGCAGCTATGCTATGAGTAGCTCTGTCCCAGCAGCATCTTGTAGCATGCGCTGGCACACTTTTCTAGTAGTAAGGTACCTACTCAAACTTCTTCACATGTAGCTTCTGCTCATGCAAAGCCTCTTTGATAATAGAAAAATTCAGGACAAAACAAAACTGAGTAGTTAGGGTGGTCCACTTTCAAATCCAAGGACTGACAAGAATAAGGTCCGCTTTGGTTATTTCACAAGAATATGGTAATGAAACAGATGAAATAATCATCAAATACAGATTTGTTCAGATATCTGAAAATACTCAATATTCAGATTTACAACACTTAGGTAGGGAAACTCACCTTCAAGCTCGAATTTGGATTTGGGGTTAGGCAGGTGTAAACCAAATCCGGTTTCGTCACACCAAATAATATAACTAGGGTTTGAACATTGGTTCTTGTATAGGGAACCGATAGAAAGCGAGCCGATAAAGATGTTAAAGGAACTCCAACCTTCTGATTGAAGATGGTTCATAAATAATCGCATTACAAAAATAGTTTTCCTACTAAACTAAATGCGGAGGAATGATGCACCAATAAACTGATAAACTGATGAACATTCCAGTGCGCAAGGAGAGGCGTCCACCCCTATCACTTAAGCTAGAAAGAATCACTGGTTCTTTGTTAGCTGACAAAAATTCTCCTCCAAAGAAGAGCACTTCCCCAAGGGCAAAAACCTTATTCGAAAAAGAATTAGCACTAGAACCACCTASGAGAGGTCGAAAGGAGAAGGAAAGGCACAGGGGTAGAGAGGCGGCTTAACTCCCCTTTCATGCAACAATTGAGACTCTAACTGTAGACTACGATACTCAACCAATATCCTCCACCTCGGCCTGCTCAAACAGGTGGTACCCATTCCTGCGCGAGGCTCATGTGCTGCACCCTAAACCTACTATTAATGATGAGAACGGGTACAATGATCTAGAGAGAACTAGAGAAATGCTAGTTCGGTAGAGCAATGAAATGAACTAACCCATAATTTGAATGAGGAACGGCAGCGCTTGTCTCAGTACCTCATATTATGGTGCTAATGCGTTTACTGAGGGTAATCAATAGAATTAACCCTGCTCAAGGCTTGTCTATCCTTCCAAATTCCAAATCACYCTTTAACAAAGAATGCTCTTCTTCCGCTACAATGGGATCCAAGGCTCTAGCAGCTGCGGCTTTAGCTGCTTGRGTCTTGGCTAGCTCAACAGCCCAGCTGTACGTAATCATTCCAACTACTGCCATGGACATACCCAGCATGTTCTTAACAGTCAACACAGAGTCGAAGAGGAACCATCCCAAAAGCAGGACACAAACTGTCTTCATATGTCCAAGAACCTACAAAGCAGACAAACCAGAAGTTAAGGACTTTTGCAATGATCAAGAAGTCAAAATCAGTCACTTGAGGGTAACCTTCATCTTCTCYCTCGCAAGAAAAAACCTACAGCTGCGTACAATATATTGCAGCTCACAAGAGTCAACCAGAAGAGGGTCAAAGCATCAACTATGAAGAGAACCAATATCCAGTATCAACTATCCAGTAACCAAGCAAATTAACTGACCTGAAAGGTGACTGCCGAAAATCTTCCAATGCACAGATACTGGCTAACATTGCAGAATACCGCAAGCACGCAAGAGAGAATTATGAATAGCTGCAGAGAGCATCAAACAGAGGAAAGGTCAATTAGCTCTTGACATTCTGACATAAATAACCCTGTACGAGAGAAGAGGATAATATCTGCGGCAGAGTATGTAACTTGCAAATAGTAAAGCTGCACAAATCGCAAGTGAGGGTTCGTCAACACAGCAAAACATTCACTGAGCRGATGCAGAAGCATTCCAAAGAGTGAAGGCCACAAAAACTTTTCTCTTGTACTTACAATGGCTCCCAAGGTATAGTTATAGTCCAAAATGTTCATTCCGTTAAGAAAGTAGTCCATGTAAGGGCCAATGATGATCAGTGACGCAGCTTGGATTGGCGCAGTCTTGCTCAACAACTCAAATGAACCACAACTGTGCTTCTTTTGTAGAGCTCCAATGTACTGCAGGGGATCAAAATTTGAATGAAAAATTGCTCGGAAAYATCCTAGAAAAAGATGCTGATCTCAAGAAATGCTATGAACTAACCTAATAGTGCCAAACAATCTTCTTCATGGGGAGATAACAGAAATAGGTTAAAACAAATCGTTTCAAATTATTAGAACAAAAAAATTATTAACAGAACAAGAACATTAACATGAAACAAAATGATGGAAGCTTACAATCTGCTGCAGTGAAGTAGAAATGACTGCTACAACAGCTGCCATAAATCCCTTCAGATTCACACTGACATCTGTCACAGTGCAGACTCCTACACCAATCATAACAACAAATATGGCAATCTTGACCTCCCTTGTGTAATTCTTGTTGTGAAGTACCCACTCCAGGACGCTAACAGTTGGTATCATGCTCAGTTTGGCAATCTGTTTCAATGAATCGAAGTATTAATGAATGCTCTTGTCTGCTACACGAGACAAGAATTTTTCAAGCATCGACTTTAATGCTAATAAAAACATGAATTCATTACCGAGCAAAGAGAAGGACAAAGGTCAAAACGTGACTAAATGATATAACATGTTCTCTCAACAGAATAGAAAACTGCTCCACCGGTCAGATCACCAATTTCTATAACGCACTCACAATCCATGACAGAGTTGCTGAAGCATCAACCTCGGGTAGATCCACATACCTGATAGAAACCGACTGAATTGAGCATGAGACTCAGATTCATGGCAACAATTGACGTGTTGGACACGAGAGAGAACAAGAACAAGTCCTGGAATGGTACATGCTTCGACACGGAGTAGCCTAAAGCAGAAGATACGTAGCCCACTCCGGCCGTCACTGTGAAATGGAAAGCCGTCAACGTTGTCGCTGCAACCAGAAACAAAAAGAAATTGAATTAGAAACAATATATAATCAACGCTCAACATCCCATGAACAGTAAAGATGAAACTAAATCTGAGTACAGAAGGGAGATTGGAGCATGGATCCTAACCAAATCTGAAGTTATAACCCCCACTCGACATAACTTGCTTGTTAGCCATAATGATCCCCACAGAGCTGATGATGTTCATCGCCCAAGCTCCCATATCTGAAACTGCTTTCTTCTCATCTTTCTTTTCGATTGGCGGCTCCATGTTGGGCTTCATCGTAGTTGCTGTTACCTAGAGGTTTGCGCCTTGACACCTGTATCTGACGCAGAGAATTCCGAAAGAGCACTGGCGATATCCTTCCGTCACCTAAAATACTACTGCCATAAGCTCTCTAAAAATAATGTGGGCTAAAGTAAAAGCTCTCTAAAAATAATGTAGGCGAAAGTGAAAGTTTCCAGCAGGAAATTGATGCAGAGGACTGCACAAGAACCCCTGTAACTTAACTTCCCGAAGAAACAGGCAGCTTRAGCGACACGACGCGGTTTCCCGGCTAATAAATATAGGACRTGCCACTCTGCAACACACAAAAGAGCACGTGTTCAGAGACTTCTTTTAAGACCAAACACCAGAAACTGTAGTATTCAATTGGCGGCGTAACAGAATGACAGGGCACCAGCATTACAACAACTCGAATTCAGCGCAGCATTACGAACCCTCCTGCCGCTAGTAGGAGATGCCACAAGTCCCAGATCCAGATTCACCTTTAAGACAGGTTATACACAGAGCGCCAATCTATAGATCAATGGATGCCGTGCACAAGACTAAGAGGTGGCGTAGCAGTTGGGTACTTCAAAGATGTAAAACGAARAATCAGATAGGAAAAAAACAGACGCATGACCTGCGAAGCAAAGACGAGTACTTGATCGCATTTTCCAAAWAATGCAACAAGTGACTACTAGGAATTCTAAGACAGCTTGAACGGCGAGGAAAACACAAGAAAACATGCAAATGCGACGTCATCAAAAAAAGTGAACCAAACCAGGGCGAGAGAGAAATTGGAACTTCACCCGCCCAAGACCTCGCTTGTTACACAAAACTCCTACCGGTTACCAAAACGACAATCTAAATTCCTTCAAAACACCGAAAACACAAAACAAAATCCCGAATCACACACCTATGCTCCAGATCTACAAATTCATTTTACATGACAAAGAATTGTCGAAGAGCTGATTCACTCCAAACATCATTAGAACCATGCATTTCCCAAATAATGCAACGCCTCACTGCTAGGACACAAGAACTACTACATCCAAGAGCGCAACACAAGATCGTATGTGGCGTCGGCAAATCCACACAAAATCGAAGAGCCGAGGGAAATTGGAACTAAATCCGCCCTCCATCTCTCTCATCACACAAAATCCTCACAACACTTCACTCCAAAACCTCAAGCAACAGCAAAATCCTCAATCAACGTTCAGATCAACAACGACAACAACAACAACAACATCAACAAAATCCCCAATCACGTTCAGATCTAACAAAACTGCTCAAAATTCCCCCCAAAAACGAGGACGAAACGAATTGATCCTAAATCTCACCAAACCTCGCAACACTGACCTTCCCTGACGAATTCCAGAAGTCGAGAGATCTACACCCTCGGCATCTCCCAAAACTGAGCGCCAAGTTCTGAAAACAGGACCAAAAGAGACGCGCCGCGGCTCTCCAAAAAGCTGGCGCGATGGCGGATCTAGTGATGGGTGAGCGGCCACAGCGAGTGAGGTCAAAACTGGGAATGAGCTCCGGCGAAAATGAGCATCTCTGAAACCTGGGAATACACAAAAAAACAGAGAAGGCAGCCTTCGATGATTGCCTTGGTCGTAAAAAAGCTTTGAACGCAACCCTAGTTTTTCGACCTTCTGGTCCGTGCGGTGAGAACGTGGGATGGTAGGTCGGTAAGTTAGTAGGTAGGTAAGTCGTGGGGGACTGGCTGCGACCTACTAAACGCGACTTCATTCTGACGCGGCATGACTTCATTGGCAATCATTACTGTGCTGCGTGGCATATGGAAACTGCAGCCGCAGCTATTTCGGACGTAGTCTTGTATTTTTGAGTCTCTTGCTATTCTTACTGGGGAAAAAGAGAGCGTGTCAGTTGACACTTTCCGTGTTAATACTAATTCTCTACCCACACTATTTTACCTCCCAAAAAGTTAGCTCCGCTTGGCAGTTTCTGAAATATCATGGCCAATCATAGCCAATCATAGCTTCTGACGTACTCTTTTAAATATTAGCCCCTTGTTACCGTACTTGAAATGCAATATCAAATTGCAAACAATATGGGATCTGTGAATACACAAATTTCATATGTACTCTTTTTCGTATCCGTTTTCCATATCCACATTTGTATCTCAGACCTATATTTGTATCCAAATCTATATTTCTTATTCTCCAAGATCAACGATAGATCAGCAGGGAGGAGAGTTAAAAAAAAAAAAATTTGACGGCTCTAATTTTTTCGGCCGGGTGGGGGCGGGTAAGTTTTCAAAAATGGCAGATTGACATCTTTTCAGTGGATAGTTGAATTGTTCATGAGAGCCTCATTCCAGGTCAACCCTTTCTTAGAGGAGACCATGGTGTTAGATTGCACCATTTCAAAATAAATGTCTACTTTTCGCCCTTTTCGCTAGATAAAAGTAATATTTTTTTGTTAGAAAGTGTTCCTTTCTATTTAGAAATGGATGAAATTGCCAAATTTGGATGACAAAGTGCAAAAATGTGGTTGAAACGTATTTTTTTGCCCAAAAGATGGATGGATGTGGAAATACAACGCTTCACCAAATTTTAAGTGATCCCCATCTTGGCACTTTCTCAAAATTCAAACAGAAAAGGTATGTTCCAAATTGTATGTTCACATGACGAAGGCACTTGGACAAAAGGTTTGTTTCACCCTTAAGCGCTTGACCATATTCTAGATGATAAATGTAGGGCTTGTAAGCTTCGTTTAGTCCAACTAACTTCTCATTCATCTAATGTAATATTCAAATCTACCTTCCTTAATGACCAGTTTCATGAAATTCCAAAAAATGATATTTCTGTACAAAGATATACACAGAAATATGAAAAAAAACAAAAGGAAAAAAAAGGATTGACTTGTTAAGCGATTAACCAAATATTTAAATGCAACAATGTTGCAAATTGTTCACAATTAAATTTGGTTTCGGTAAAGTAACCTTAATCCCTAAAGGACCAAAGTCCCTACGAGAGACACTTGGGATTTTGGGGCTAGCTTGTGTGACCTCAATTTTTGAGATTATTTTTTGAAATTTTTTTCGAAGGTAGGAAATCACATTAGCTTTCTATAAATGTAATTTTTATTTTAATAGGTGCTTGAGAGCAAAAGTTATGCCACCCGATGTCCAAAAAGCAATTCATCGGGCAAGAAAAAAAGACAAGAAAAAGAATTTTTGAAATTTTTAATTTTTGTCTCAAAGATTATGTTTTCTTCTATATCCGAAGCTTTGATTCATTCTATTTGGACTAATATTGAGAAAGTTATGGACAATCTTGTTTTTTTGTGCAATTTAAGCATGTTCTTGAAATAATAACTATGTAGGATTCATTTTTTAATGCAAGTTTTAATATTTTTCAGTTTTTCTTTTTGCATAGGGTTAAGTTTGCTTGCAAGAACAATCTCACAGTTGGGATTTTGGTGAATTTCAATTCCATCTTAGAGCTATTAAAAATTTAGTGTTTTGCTCAATCTTGGACCTACTTCTATTTAACAATTTTTTGAAGATTGAAAACCAAATATTTTTTCTTCAAATATTTTTTCCCTGACTCTCTACTCAAATGCTCAACATAAAAAATTTTAAATTCAAGGTTTGTAGTGCAGAAACTTTCCACAAATGATGGTCAAAGTCATCTGAAATTGCAAACTACAGTTCAAAGAAACTAGTGTTTTCATCTTTGAATGCTCATATCTTTTAATCTATAGGGTCAAATTTCATGAAATTTCTACCACATGCTCTAAGACAAGTGAAGTATGAGATCCTACTCTTAGATTTACAATAATGTTTAGTTTGGTTCCTTGGATGAACATAGCAGACATGGTAGCTTTGAGTGGTTTTTGAGCGAGAAAATGCCTTGGTCCTTTGGGGGTTAAACTACCAAATTGTTTGATGTGACACATAAATTAACTTACGGAACACATTTCAAAATTAGCTTCTATATAAAAAAATCCTCAAAATTTAATTTTCTTTAATTTCTTGGGGTCAAACAAATGTTGGAAGTTAGGGGTAGAACACATCCATTGTTTCCAAGGTTCACTTGATCTCAAGCTTCAAACCTCAAGACTTTCTGGCATCAAACAAAACAGCCAACTGAAACATTTTTTTTTAATCTAATAAGAATGTATTCAATTCTACAGAAATCTCTTGGCAACTGTGACTGACTCGGTATGCCCAGGGACTTTGGAGGTTGGTCCCGTTGAATTCAATAGACTTTGGCGGTGGAAGCAATACTTGCAGCATCCCGACCCGGTCCTAGAAGTCTTAACTCGAACTCTAAAAAGTCAACAACAAACTGTATATTAAGGCAACTAGGGTACATTAAATAGGGGTATTAAGGGGATCCATACTAATTAATCAACATTTTACACTATATAAATATCTACCTTCGTTGTATATCAAGAGTTATTGAAGTGTCTAGGGGATGTATATCATGTTTTACAAAAACCCTAAACCACAATACGTTCCTTTGATTGTTTGGTCCCTTTAATACCCGCCTATTCAATGTAGAAGACGTCATTTTAGTCCAAACTCCCGTTCTAGACATCTAGAAAAAGTCCCGTTCCAATTGGTTTTGTGTAGACAAATAGAATATACAAAATGGAGGAAAAAATTGCTTGCTTCAAGTGAGTTCATTGCACGAAATGAGGGTCGGAGCAAACTAACCCCCTTGCTTGGCACCTCCAATTCATTCCAAGGATGCATGTAAAGAAAAAAGCCCCCTATTTTATGCTTGATTGATTTATCTTGCACACCCCTCCTAGATAATTTGGGGCCTTTGATTGCAAATATGAACTCAAAATATGCAAATTTTATCATACATGAAAAATAAAAAATTTGAACACTTTTCCGAGGCATTAAGCAAGGAGATCAATGCACCCTCACCCAAAATAAGGATAACATGTGTTTGGAATGAACATAATTTATGCCTTGATTACACATTGTCATCAATTCACTTTGTATAGTAAGGTATGGATTGTTAGAAGCCCTACAATAGCTAGTTTTTAATGCAGACAGACATGTATACAACATGCTTTTTAACATGACTTTTACAAATAACTCACTAATGACTACATATTGATTAGGAGGATTCACATCTCCTACACATCTTTTCAAACATTGATTTGAAGCCATCTACCAATAAAGCTTTGAACCTTGGTAACTTTTGCAAATAACACTCTTTTTGTGCACCAGAACTCACTTTCATTTTGTTACAAAGAGGACATAAAAAATTTGACCACACTCATAACACTAACTATTGCTCAGAAACCCAGAACCCAAAAGYGTCGCTTTTGGGTGTCCCTACCTTTAGATGCCACCACAAAGCAAGACCTCAGAACGTCCCTTCCAGGAGATAAAAATTCACTGAAAAATATTTTGAGAAGTTTCACCTGCCTAAAATTCAGTTCCAGTGCTTAGATGGTTGGTTTATGGACCTTCCACCTTAAGCCATGTAAATGACACCTCTTCTTGTTACTTGGGTTTGTGTAAAGCGAGCATTGAACGACATGAATGTCAAATTAATTGTATTCATTTTGTAAGCTTTAATTTTTGCAACAGCCAAGATTGTGAGGTTTCTCAAGCTTGTTGCTTCAACCTATGCAATCTAAAGTGACCCTAGAAGAGTTGGCAAAGAATATTATATTAATTAATCGCGCAGATATTCATTTCAAGATTACTCGAAGTCTGTAGATCGTTTACCTGCTCACATAATTCAACCCGTCCGCATTAACTGAGGAAGTTGCACGTAAAGCTTGAAAGCCGCCCTTCAGTATACAACACCTGCACCCCTCACGAATGCCACCTAAGAAGAGGATAAAGTGACTAGCAAATCACCATAGCATCACGAAAATGGGATGGAAATAAAGACCGACATAGCATATAAGAAAATACTTGTTGAGAACTCTCTATATTGACAAGAAAAACCCTCTACACCGGATAAAGAATCCCTAGCAAATGAAATAGAATCCCTGAAAAGATCTCTTGCAAAGCTGAGCTCAAGCTGAGCTCAAACTTAACAAGTGAGAGTATGACAAAGCATTAAATTTGCTCTTTTTTGCTCCGACTTGGCATGATAGTGCTCAAAATAACTACTTCTCAAACGGTGACATGTCAATGCTACCCAAGAATGTTAGATCACAAAAAGACGAGAAGGAGTGTTTTCGAGAAGAAGCAAAAGGGTTACCCGTTGTAGCCCAAATCGGCAACAGCGGCCGCAACGCGCTGAGCSCGCTTCCCACGATTTGACAGAAACACCAGCAGGTCCTCCCGTCCTGGTTTCTTGGTAGAGGGGAACTTCACATTCCACTCAGCAGTCGAGAGTTGCAGAGAATTTCGGACCTCCGTTTCTACACGAGCATGGTTGCCCACAGTTAGCCTGGTCCGAAATCTAACCTGCCAAATCAAACTTCTTTAAGGCAGAGGATCCCAAAACATGATCAAGTCTTCTATTGACTGCCCCCTCTTACCAACAGCAGCTTATCTCTTTAAATCAACACTCGGTTAAATCAACAATGTCTATGACCAGTCATCTTGGAATGAAAATTAGGGGTAGTATAGTGATTTCCCAGTGAAACCACACTCCTAAATGACCAAGATGTCCAATTTTGGACTCATGTTTTTATGATCCAGTTCGAGCAAATCGTTTGCGGACTTTATTTTGGTACACTAAGGGTTTACTTTTTGACCAACATGTTCTTCACTGATTCTGGTGAGATAAAATATGGCCTCATTTTGAATTACATTTTTCACAATATGATCAATTGAATTGGCCCTTTTTAAGCCCTGGAAGCCTTCGTCCTTCAGGGGTCAAAGTGTTTTCTAGTTGAAAGGACAGAGTATCCTCTACGTGAGTATCCTCCCACTTGTATAACAAATTATCCTACATTAAGTAATAGAACTTTAATCTCAAGAGCGTTTGGCTCTTGTAATACCCAAAGTGATCTCTGTATAGTGATTTCGCAATGAAAACAAACTCCTACATATTGGTTAAACTGTAAAAGTTGGAAGGAAAGAGTGTCCTCTACATGCGCTTACAAGTTTCCCCCGAACAAGACACACATTTGTGAGCAGTCACACGTACCGGGAATGTTGACTGCGGTGTCGAAAACTTTGGGCTCCATGCGAGATGCATCGGGGTGACGGACGTCAATGAGAAGGTGGGGAGTAGGGTCCAATTCCACCAGCTTCTTCACTGCTACGGGACTCAAGTGAGCGAACAAAGGAGGCTCCACGGGCTGAAACGGATAGAAGTTCGCACGGCCTCCACCATCCAGTGCTTTGTTCTGCCGACGTCGAGCTAGGACACTGCGCAGTTGCCGAATTCCCCAAGCGCAGAGGGCTATCTGTCGACAGTGCCGATGCTGCAGGAATTAGCTTGGCACACTTCATGGTTCTAGACCCTAATTTGTGTGCAAGCAGACACTCTGTTTCCRACAAGCACCTCGGAAAACAGCATCTGATTCCAAATGCGGGAATTGCGAAARCAGCAATCAGCTGTGTCCCATGGTTTCATTCCACACTTCATGTTTCTGAATCCTAGTTTGTAAATAAGAAGACACCCTGTATCCGACAAGACCCTCGGGAAACAGAATCTAATTCCAAGTGAGGGAATTGCCAAGACAGCAATCAGCTGTTGCAATTCCCTCTACATCTCATGGACTTTACGTTTCCTAAACCCAAATTTGTACACAACGAGCCACTCCTTATCTAACAAAGCACCTCGGATTACAGTATCTAATTCCAAGTGYGGGAATCGCCAAGACAGCAGTCACCTGCAGCAACAAGCTCTAGCTCTCATGGACCTCACGGCAAAGTTCGCGGTCCTAAACCCTAAATTGTTCACAACGATTCACTCTCAATTCAAAAAGCGCCTCGGAAAACGCCACCTCTCATTAAAATGCGAACTGAGAAGAGAAACTCATTCCCAGTGTCGGAATTGTCAAGATAGCGATTGTCAAGTTAGCTCAAGATCTCCAAACTTCACGGCACAATTCACGGTTCTAAACCCTAATGTGTGCACACCCAAGGCACTCTGTATCCAAYAAGCACCTCGGAAATCAACACCCTCCCATCCCAGAAAGAAGACAAAAGCTACCTGAAGGAGAAAGGTGAGCGAGCCTCCAACGTTGTGAATTCGCAACCAGCCGCGCCCCTTCGGCTGTCTGGCGGGCGAGGCGGGCGATTACAAACCACTATCTTCTTTGTCACGCGAAATTCTCCACCATGGCTGATGAGATCTTGCGTTACAGCATACGTGATAGAATGTATATTCGTAAGAAGCTCCCAATGGAGATGAGTTTGTAACC
This sequence comes from Pleurozium schreberi, assembly GCA_006891605.1. Classification (NCBI taxonomy): domain Eukaryota; kingdom Viridiplantae; phylum Streptophyta; class Bryopsida; order Hypnales; family Hylocomiaceae; genus Pleurozium; species Pleurozium schreberi. Next base: position 167,459 of record VACF01001212.1, read on the forward strand.
CTAAACCCTAAACGAAAACATTGGAGAAATTTCAAACCACTACCTTCTTTGTCACGCGAAATTCTCCACAATGGTTGATCAGAGATTGCGTTACAGAAGAGTTGACAGAAAATACAATCGTAAGAAGCTCCCAATGGAGATGAATTTTGAAGTAATATTACTACTGACCTCGAGGCATTTGTAGAGACGAGCGCATTGCTCCAACTGCTGCACATTCTCGTCGTCTTCGTCTTCGTCTTCTTCTTCTCCATTCTCCTTCTGCACACGTGCTTCAGCTTCGTCATTGCTCTGTTTGGGTTGATGCCTCCGAGGGGAAGGAGAACACCATGCAATTGCCATCTCTACAAATTCGATTGACCTCAAATTCTCCGATGGGTTCTGGGTTGCAAGTGGGACAGGGTTTAGGGTTTTATATAAAAGTCAGCCATTGCTATGAGACACCTAAATGTGTCTGAATAAGTAATTCACCTTGGTTCCCATTATCAAATTGAATTTTTTGGAGGTTCTTGTAGGTAGTTGAAAGGAGATTCTAGATTTTCTTAGAATGCATGGACACTATATGAATGGACTATGAATTTTCAAGGTGTTGAAAATAGGTGTATTCAAATGCACCCCCAAGGCTTTCATGAATAGAGTGTTGAAAAGTGTTGAAAGTAGGTGTTGGTTTTAGAAAGGAGTCAAAATTAGGTCGGGACACCTATTGTTGCAAGTTGCCTTTGTCTCTTTTAAATAACCTACATGAGTTTTCATATTTGACATACATTAAGTATTTTTTGTTAAAAGTGCCACAAAATATCTTATCATTGATTTAGGGTGATGTGAACCTTTCAATATCTAATGTGGAACTTTACTATCAACACTCCCTAGTTGAAACTAATGCTCACCTATGGTAACCTTTTTTTTATTTGGCCTAAATTATTTATCTTCTTTTGCAGTGTACATTAAACTTGATTTTAGGATTTAAGATGATCTTTTGGGTTTAAGAACTCAACTAATGAAATAAAGTAAAAGAAGTTTAATTTATTTCTCAATTAACAAAATAATGAGGATGAAGTTTTTACAACACATTGAATTTGATTAGATCAAGATACTTTACAAACTTTGTATTCCTTTTAATCAAATTTGTAAATTTTTTTTGGTAATTCATTCACACTACACTAAATAGTGAAATTAGGTTGTTTGCCTTAACAATTAGGTTGCCTTACCCCAAAAACATTACTTTACAAGCCATCAGAAGTCAACAAGTATTTCTACAAATATTTCCATTTGTTCATATAGAGGTTCATGAGTCTTAATTACAACAACACCTAATTCAAAAACAATACATCCTCGTACATTAAAATCAAATATTTATACATTGTCAAATGTCAAGAAATTAGTACAGGGCAATCTAATTTCACTATATTTCACTACTTAGAATAGGTAATTTTTTATTATGAAATTCTCCTTTTTGTAAAAAATTTTAACATTTTGATACATTCTAGCCCAGAAAGGATGCCATGGCCTAGAGTGGTCCAATGGATGATAGAGTATATTTCCATGTGGGACAAAAGTGCAACTATTCATCTTTAGATGCCATGGACCAAAGTGGTCCAAGAGATAACAAAGTATATTTCCGTATGGGATAGAAGTGCATCTATTCATCCTCAAAATTTAGTGTGGAAAGGAGAGATCTTCTACAAGACTTTGACTTCAAATGAGTTCTTTTGAATTTTTTAATACCAATTGTTCCCACGGTTTCAGAAATGATGATTTCCACACGGACCCCACGTCCTTCCAGGGCTAGAAGTTAGGAACACCACAATTCTCCAACCTATGGTTGCAGTTACCTCATAGGGTCAAGGGTTTATCCTAAAATGAGGTTGCAGATGGTTTGTGTTCAATGGAGGATTGAGAGACAAATATAGGTAATTTTCTGTCCAACTTTGGAGAAATAGTTGAAGTGACACATATTAGAAATTCCTTTATTGTGGTATTCAGGTTGGAGGTCCATAGCTGGAACTCATTTGCACGTTCAAGGAAGCTGAACTCCTTGAAATATTTTTCAGTAAATATTCACTAAAGGAAGAATGGACTTGACATGTAACCCACATTGTTTCATATTTTTTGAACAATACTTTTTGAATTAATCGAACCCAATTATTGCGATCAAGTTTAATTTCCACTCATATTGGAAAATTTCGAAAATTTGAATTAGTGACCACGGGTCCATCCTTCTAGGGTAGACCCTGGAAGTCTCAACATAAAAAATCATCAGATTCCTATATGAATACACGAATTCTTCAATTGTRCAGTTTCTCTGAAGGTCATCACCAGCCACTTGGCACGTAAAGAATCCTCAAACTTTCCCACTTAACTGCAAAGATGCAACTGAAGTTGATAGGAGCAGGGTCTCCGCCATAAACTCGATACCAGAAATGGCGGACTTCATGCCAAGTAGAAAACATTGAATACGCAATGCAATTAAGAATACAGGTACTCAATTGAGAAGATAGAAGAGAATTAACTTAGAGACACCAATGCAGCAGACCATAACAAGAACATATTGAACATGCAACAAAGAATGACGATCGATGAGGTGCAGTAATTGTTATCAAGCTCTGCCCTGCTTCTTACATAACGACATTTTTGATGAAGATGGTTTAGAAAAGAATATTGAACATCCAGAAATAGACATGATTCCTCCACCAGATACCACCACACCAAGCCTTCATGTTGTGTCAACCCTAGATTCAATCAATAAAAGAATCCCAAAACCTTGCCACCAACATTCTTCCTCCTGGCTTCATCATGGTCCATGATGCCAGCTGAAGTGGTCAAAACAATGTATCCGAACTGCAAGGACAACGAACAAATTGATAAGGAAAGACGACATTAGCAGTTCAAAGCAGAAGAAATAAGAATTACATGAAATCTAAAAGTTTCCAGTCGAAAGGAAAACGTTTTCGTAACGTCAAGTCTCGCCAACAGGGTTCATGCCCTCTAGCAGATATAATGCCCCAAAGGATTCCGCACACAAAAAGATGGTATCATGAGTAAAGAAAAATATGTTATATAGCCTCTAGATAGTATCACTTTTCTTACAAGTATCGTGCTTGGATGACACCTGCATTGTGGATGGGTTGCCCTACCTTGGAGATATATGATTGTTTTCGAATGGTAGTTGTATGTTTCTAGAACGTGGTCAATTAGAATGGAATTTTAAACTAAAGTTAAAAGATTGTCCCCATTTTCATGAGGACTCCAATGCACTAAAATATGTATTATATGGATGAACATGAACAAGTTATGAATTTTTGGAGTTTGAAGGAGTAAGGTTCCCATCGGAAGGCTAGACAACACTTGAACCATGGCGGGAAACACTCAAAGCCACGCTGATGGGTTAACTGCCGCAGCAGATATCAGGATTGGACCTCTTCGAATGTAAGCAAAAACGAACATTGGCACAAGAATAAGTGACAGAAGACAAGCACCTGTCGGGAAGGGAGCAGACGGGCGGTCCAGGCCTCGAGCTCACCAACTCCAACGTTGTAACGAGGACTGATCACACCGCACTTGTTGAGTCTTCCGTTCAACTCAACGACGATCTTGCCTGCTCTGTGATCATCCACCAGCTCAAACTCGCCGATGTAGCCTGTAAAGAAACAAGTCCTTTAGAGCATACCAAACCCTAACTTGAAATGAGAGATAGATTGACCAGGAAGATAGCCCCAAATATATCATGACAGGGAGAATCCACCCGTGCAGTGACCGGAACTAAGAAATTTCAGCTAATGCAGCTTACTGTCCACCAGATTGAGCCAATTGAGTATCGTCGTTCTTGTCATTCGAGTTGATATATTTAATCAGTAGAATATCTTCCTTCAGAACTAGGAGGCATGAAAGTTGAACCAAGGATTCAATCGGTATGATTTTTCAGTCGCTATCAGGAGAGGCAAAGGCTGGGTCAACATGCCAGAGCCCGGGAATGAACGGGCACCTCCTATTCTGAGTCCGGGTGCTTCTGAATTGATGCGAGTCCTCATGACACAGAAAAGTCCTCAGAATGTGTGGGACGTCCTGGACGCTCTYCCCCGTGGGATTGGCACTTGGGAAGATATTCTGGAGGTTGTTGCTGAGCTCAGAAGGTTACGGAACTGGCGAAGTGTAATAGAGGTACGCAATCTGAATCCGAAATATCAATATTCAATCCTTTCATTTTAAATACTTAATGTTTGATCTGAATACTCTATCTTGAGAGATGTGATTTTAGAAACCGTTTACCTCCTCTAGTCTCTTCCTTAACGGCATGCTTTTTTTCTCATTTTGGAATAACATACTTAGAAAAAAAGAGCTCCTGGGCGTTCTGGTGTTCTAAGATTTTGGTGTGTATCTGCAGATTTTTGAATGGATACTTCAGGGAAGTATGTTCAAGCCAGACGTGGGCTGTTTTAACATGCTAATAGACGCTTACGGGAAGAGCAAGCAGTGGATAGAAGCGGAAAAGACTTTTCACCTCATGAAAAAGTTTGGGTGTGTCCCCACAGAAACCTCCTTCAATGTCCTCATGGCTGCTTATTCTCGTGGGGGTCAGCTTGAGAAAGCTGATAATCTGTTTCACGAAATGCGGGACACTAACTATTCCCCTGGTACAGGCCTTGACAATCGTCATATAGTGCATGATTCTTTGGTTTTCACTTAAGAACCCAGAGGTCAAATTGGGCATTATGTCCTTTTAGCAGTTTGGAGTAGGTCATATTCGAACTTCCTTTACTCTACTTCTAATTTTTTTTATTGATCTACGTGCATCGTTCTTCACTGATCCTGTTGATGTAAAATTTGGCCTTATCTGAATTATAGTTCCTCAATATGATCAATTGAACTGGTCCTTTTCAAACCATGGATCCCGGGTCCTTTAGGGGTTAACGTAGTGTGATTTTTATGGGTGATATTTTCAGGTTTAGTTACGTACAACACTTATTTGGACGTTTTGGGCAAGTCTGGAAGCTGGCAGCAAGCAGAGGACGTCTTTCGGGATATGCAGAAAAAAGGTGTTCTTCCAGCAGTCAACACTTTCACACTTATGATTAATATTTATGGTAAAGTAAGTCAACCTACCTGCAACTGTTTCGCATAGGACATTCATCTTTACAGTTTTGCATTCCTCTGGTCATCACAAGTTGGAATTGTTACTGTCGTGTCATGATCATAATAGCAATTTAGCCTGCTTTTAAAATCCCGAGTGTCCAAGATAAAAAYAGGATGTCCGCTTTGGAAGCTMGAAGGCTGATTATATTAACTTTCAAAACATATTTCTATTGCTCTAAACACATAGARTATAATTTCTTCTGTCTTTTGATTCATTTTTTTACCTTTCCTGAAGCTYCCTAAATGACTTATTTCAACTTTTGTAGATATGGAAGCGGTCACTGTTTGTTATTTGGTCACATCTGGTGTTAAAAGACCTAATGTTGCTGCAGGATTAACTGACCTGTGCTCAAATGTTCATCGAACAGGCCTTTTATCCAGACAAGGCCGAATATCTTTTTCAAAGTATGCGGAAGGCGTTGTGTCCTCCTAGTCTGTACACCTTCACTGCACTGATTAATGCGCATGCAAGGGAGGGGAATTGTGTAAGGGCTGAAGAGATATTTGCGGAGCTACAATCTGCCGGTTTTGTTCCTGACGTTTATACGTACAATGCCTTGTTAGAAGCATACAGGTTTGTCTAAACAGRATTCACCACTTTTATCTCCTTGCAACTGTAAATTCAGTAAATTATGAATATATTGGCTTCTTTTTCTGGTGCTTATTCTATAATTTCGGTTTTTGTACTCGATTAGAATTTGATGAGGAGGCGCGATCCAGTTAATGAATTATCCGGAGCTAGATGGGGAGAAGATATGTGATCTATACTCTAGAAGTCACCACTTTCGATGAAATAGAAAATCTAGTCACACCTCTGGAATTATCTGAAAATCTACACGTGTTTCATTTTGTTTTATTGAAGATTTGTACCTTGGGCACAATAATAAAAAAGCTGTCTTTTGTGCAATTGCAGTCGAGGGGGGCACCCCGCCGGAGCTAAAGAAGTCTTTCAGACAATGTCAGACGCAGGCGTGAGACCAGATCATGTCTCATACAATATCCTCATTGACGCTTTCGGTCGTGCAGGATTGATCGCTGGTACCTGTTAGTTAACCTTTCAACTTKTTAGTTATCTGATATCGAATAAGCATCCAAAGCTACAATCGTTCAGTTTTGTCTCTGAAAGCTCTCTGCAGGTTGTGAATTTTAGATAACCCTTAATACTTGGAGGAAATCCAATGCCAGAGAATTTCTCTTGTGTAAGATTCCATTGCATGCACTGTATCGTATTAACCGTGGAACTGTGGGATTTTCAGAGGCACAAGCTGTCTACCATTCCATGAAGGAGGCAGGGTTTAAGCCAACTATGAAGTCTCACATGCTCCTACTCAGCTCTTATGCTAAAGCGGGAAGGGTCACTGATGCTGAGAATTTTCTACGGGAAATTGAAAGCTCTGGAGTTGAGCCTGATACTTTCATGTTCAATTCTCTCCTTAGCGCATATGGGAATTCAGGAAGGTACGAAACACAAAATTCCCTTCCAATATCTGTAAAAGCTCGAATCAATCAACTGCRCCGTACGTGCTTGATCTTCGGCTATCTCAATTTACAGATCACGGCTCCATCACAAAAATCCCTCCCCACTAATTTGTTTCAGCGCTGCTTCAACTAGTTGATAGGTCAAATATTTCAGTGGCACTCTATTAGTGTCATTTCAATCTTTTTATACTGTCGTTTTAGTGTCGTTTTCGTGCTCTTTAATGAATGGAAGCAGTACTGAAACAGTTGATGATCAGGTCTTTTGTTATGGAAAAATGTTATCCCTCATTTGCTATTTCTCATGTTTGCAGGATGGACAAAATGGAGAGCTTATATGAATCCATGCACGGCAGTGTCTGCAAACCMGATMTCAGCACACTSAACACGCTTATCAACGTGTATGCTCAAGGCGGCTACATTGAGAAAGCCGAGGAAGTCTTCAACTCGCTGGAGTCGAAGGGCTTCACTCCCGATCCCATGTCATGGACCTCACTCATGGGTGCCTACGCCAAACGGAAGCTGTACAGGAAATGTGTTTCCATTTACCAGAAAATGGTCACTGCAGGCTGTATTCCTGACCGAGCTACTGCGAAAGTGTTGCTGTCATCTTGTCGCARTCCAGAGCAGAGAAAGGAGGTCACAGACATGATTGAAAGCCAAAGATAGTAAGGTAGGAGGTCCATAAAGCGCCTATCTAAGTGCTGAAGCTGAATTTTGGCAAGGTGAAAACTGCTTGAAATAATTTTCAGTAAATTTTCCTTGAAAGACAAGTGGAATTGGCATCTAACCCAAGTTGTTTCATATTTTTTGGTGCTTTGTAGAATTAGTTATGAATTTTTGAAGTTGCAGAAAAGTGCATTAAAACCGACCACCTCCTCAAATGTAGACAAGCTTGTACATTGGAGATACATTGGAGAGTTCAAAATGTACCTCCAGGGCCCGATTGGTTTTAGAACCTGCTCCATTGTAGGGTCTCCTACCTTAGTGTGTGTAGTCATGTATGTAGTTGTATTTTTTGCAATGGTACCTTAAAAATTCACTACTAGACCAAAGACGCAGGAAGCATTAGAGATTATAGAGTTACATCCTTGAATTCATTCCAAGTAGGTGTTAACTTTGTTCCAATAAACATCGATTTTTTTTCACATAACACACAGCAGTGCAATTAATGATTGATTTTTTTTTTATCTCTAACCTACCTACTTCGAGGTGTCCGGAGGAGGAGGTGAAGATGGACCGGAAGCTGGTGACGCGGGAGAGGCTACTGGAGGAGGGGGAGGAGGTTGAAGGAGAACTTCAATAGCTTTATTGATGAAGTCGGTGAGGTCCATCAAGTTGGGTTGTTGCATGATTTCGTGTGCCCTTTGCAAATGTTCCAATGCCAACAGCTTCTTATTGGCATGACTGAAGGCCAAGCCGGCGACGTAACAGGCCTCCCCTACCGACAAATGATCTCGCCCTAGCTTGTCACTCCTTARTTTGCAGATGTCCTGCGGCCACATCTTCTCAATTTGTTTGTCAGTAAATCTCACTCTTTTCCACTAATTTGAAGTGTTACATAATTATGTCACGTGTGCATTATACTCCATACTTTTTAGAGTATTGCTGACCAAATTTCCAAAAGATGGAGGGGGTGATAAATTACAAGTCTAGTTTACTAGCCAATCTTCAATTCATCACATCAAAATGCGACACTAGTCCCAACTTCAAAGAAAAGGGTAATGCAAATAAGGGCAAAAGAATGTTATGTAGGCTCTCAAAACTAGCCAAAATAAGATCATAAGAATGGCTATTGATGTCCAAAAACTCATTTGACAACAAACTTAAGTCTCTTTCACATGAAGAATTTCCTTTTACCAAGGATTTTCAAAGCACTCGAGCAACAAAAGTTAAGGTTACTACACCTATTTGTAATGATTGAATACATTTGAATATGGGTCCCTATTACAATATTTTGAATTTGTGCTTTTCACAATATGAATAAAACATGTATGCAATGTTTTCAACAACAATAGAAACTCTTATTCAAAAATTATGGGGGAGTAAAGTAAACAGGCACTTAGGGAATGACCAATTAAAGTCTTGCATCAACCCATGACAAACCTTTTTTCAATAAATGAGATTTGGGCTTACATTGGGTCGAGTCAATAGTCACAATCAAGGTTTTGCACGCTGGTGAATGGTGATGGAGTGATTAGGGACTACAATAGGAACTTCCACCTTTCGAATCCAAATTCATCACAAGAAGTGACTTTTCTAGGCCCTCATGTTAGGAAATATTGTGACTATTTCAAGTGAGTAAGCGGACCATTATGGATGTACTTTTTTGTTGTTTTGGGAGTAGTATATGGGCTTGTTTTTTCTTTTTCTTTTTCTTTTTCTTTTTTTGGGGGGGGRGGGGCAATTGGGAAGCACACTTAAAAATTTCAAACAAATTCGTACTTTTTCAAAAATAAATAAAACTTTGAAATATGTCAACCTGGATGAGATCACACACTTCAGTCATCTGCAGTGTGGCAATGGCTTGCTTGGCATTTAAATGTTCKGCGTTGACGCCCTCAAATTCTTTTTTCCCCCATGGCAGCTCCCTTGAAGGAATCACGCCGAGGACCACCTCTTCCAATGCCACTCTCCACGAATAGATCACCACATCCCAAAATGCCAAGGCATGGTCCACTTGATTCTGAGGATTTTTCAAGTCAAAAATTACTTATTCACCCAAAAAGTAAAAAAGTATCGTATATAGTTTCACCTAAAAAAGGGTAGGTACACCCAAAATTGCACCCTACCTAAAATTACCATCATTACTCTGCGTACATCTCCCAAATCAATATGTATAGTACCTATGTGGAAGAAACCATTACCCAAACCTCTACCCAAAAACACTTTGACTTTTCCAAACTTCTGGGTGCGTATGGTATTCAAATGTCACATTCTTTTGAGCATTGAAACCTCCTTTCATTTGCTAGTAAGAAAACCAATGAAAATTGGACCAATCTACTAAAAGTACCTAAGGGAGGAGCATCCAATGACGTAAATATATCTAATGGTGTCGAATTCTATGTAAAGCATTGATCTTAGAACATAAATATAGGAAGACTATAGATAGCTTATTATTTAGGTCAAATAAAATAAGATATCTATGGTTCTGAAATGACTACCATCTATCGAAACTGACACCATGAGGTACACTGACACCATTGGGTGCTTCTACCTTAGTAATTAGGCATAATAGCAAAAAGTGGTGGTTTTGAGGGGTCCTCCGGAGGGACGTGTACATACCAAGTGATGAAAGACATGGGACAAATTATAGAAAGCAATGCTTGTACGAACATCGTAGATTCCAAATTCTTTGGACTTGTAATACACCTCCTCCGCAAATGCTTTCAGGGATGGTTCAACCARTTTCTGCAAGCTAATGCCCACCATGTGACTGTGTCAATCAGACAGCATAAAGATGGTCATTAAATTGACGAACCTTTAAGTGCTTCAGATCTTTAAAATCTACAACAGGTGTACATCTGGGTTCCAAATGAGCACCTGCAAAATGCCCATTTGGAACCCCATTCTGCCATTTCCAAATGACTTTTTTAGGTTAATGTACATTGAATAGTAAAATAAGGTTTCCCCACTGATTTCTTGACATTTTGTACTACATGTATTGATTTTTTCATTTTTTTATTTTCATTTATATTTCCTATCGGTTCTAGTGTGGGGGCTTGCTATTGGACCCCTCTAGAGAAGTAAGCAACAAAAAAACAAATTAGTGGGACTTCAAACAAGGAGAAACTTCTAGCGAGGAGAGAATTGGTTCCGTTTTGCAAGCGGCAAACTTCCAAGAAAATTTATGAAGTCTGCCGGACGTTCACTAATTATCACAAAAAATTTGAACCCTGCAAAGGGCCGTTTACAATTTTGCGGCACAGGAGGGTCAATACAAAAAAAAAAAAAAAAAAAAAAAAAAAATTATTAATTTTATAAAACAAAATCTCAATTTGATGTGGCACTAGTAGTGCCACATAATCTATCAGAAAAAGAAATTAACTTTTTTTCAAATCTAAAAAATCTAAAAAATTCTCTGATTGCACAACTATAGAAAAAACTTGGGGCCTTCTACAGGGTCCAAATTTTTTGTAATGCGCGGGAGAGACCCTTCATCTTGGGTTTGAATCACTCAAGCCCTCCACACTAGGACCATGCCTTATATTTACTATTACTCTATAAAGATGCAATAATTCTCATCAATTTGCAACCATGTGTGGCATGGATTGTTGCATTGGTTCAAGGCCTGATTGAAAGAATTACATGCACCTCCATGTCATTAGGTAACTTTTTTGGATAAGGCAATCTAATTGTTGAACGAACCTAATTTCATTGTTATATGTAGTTCATCTAGCAACAATCCATTCATCCACAACTAAGATCTCACATGATTTGTTGAATCTCAAAAAAGTAATAGCAAATCATTCAATATTTTAGCTTCTCATAATCTCAATGATTAATTATCTACATATGGAATGCAACYATTGAAGAAGGAGAGCTTCATTGCCATACCCAATGGTCAAGGTTGRCATCCAAGAGTGGGAAATTAATTTGAAGAAACCAGATCGCTTGAAATATTTTCAATAAATTTTACTCAAAATGACAAATAGAATTGGCATCTAATCCAAAATCATTTCATATGTCTTGGTGCTTTGTGAAATTAGTTGTGATTTTTTCAAGTTGAAATGAGGTGGTCACTAAAAGCATCCACTTGCTAAAATTTACACTATTTGTATATTTATGATGCAATGAGAAAGTAAAGTGTGCAAAGAGTGTACATTTCAAGAGGTGAAGTGAACACTGTTAGAGCCCAAGCACTTTAGTGACTTCCTACCTTATGCGAACACTTATTTCTTATTGTGTATGGAATATGAAAAGATTAATAAGTAGTACATTAAGCATGGAGAGTTTTCCAAACAATTGACTGATTTCGCTCCGAAGTTGATCTTTGGATTCATGTGAAGTGTCCTGTAGAAGGAGCCAAGATCCAACTCCCAAAAGGTCTTCACTTTGCACTGGCCTACTCAATCCCAAGTTTACCTGCACATCCACAATCTCATTATTTTTTTTAGAACTTGATTTGTATTTGTTTGTTTACAAAGTACTCCCTCTATTTCAAGAAACATTTATATCATTCAGAAACAAAGGAAGTAGATTTTTAGTTTGAAGTAGTAGATTGGATTTTGATTGGATTTTGCAAGTTATTGGAAGCATATGCAAAAGAAACAAATACATTAAGGTAACTACACTTAATTTCGACCACTCTAGATTCTTGCCTAAAATGAACTCTCACTCGCTATTCATGAGAGTCTATAGTTGGTTGTAGAAACACCTGTTTTCAGCACTTTGAAAATTTGAGTTTATTCATGATATGCTATTAAAAATAATGCATTCCAAAAAAACTACAATAGAATCTCCTTTTGACTATGAACAAGACCCCACAAAAAAAAATTTAGAACACAAATGAGAACTTTGTTGTTGAATTGCTTATTTGTGCAATTGTAGGTGTAGTTACTCCTTACCCTGACTGCCAAAAGGTACATGGGAACCATCCTAAGTGGCTCTCTTGGCCAGTACAAAGTTTGTCCTTTGGCAACTGCATCCATAGCAATTGGTAATGCCTCCTCAAATTGACCTCGGATAATTAGGTCCGTCACCTCTTTGGTGATCATTCGGAGCATTGCCGCTTGCACTTTTGGTATTAAATCATTCTACAAGCAAACAAACAAAAAATTGCAACCGAAAGTGATCTATATCAACAACTCCAACTTGATCTATATTGATTGACTGATCTCCTAATGAAAGCACATTCCTACATACTGATTAAAATGGTGAAAACACACTCCCAAGGTTGTCATGTCAAACATCATAACACGACACCATTTGATACATGTCCTATAAGATAGATATGAATGGACCAAAAATGTGCGTGACAAGACAACCTTGCACACCCCTATGCATTGATCTATAATAACCGATCTCCCAATAAAAATACACTCCTAAATTCAGGTGAAAATGGTGAAAACACACTCCCAAGGTTGCCCTATCAAACATCACAACACACACCATTCGATCACCGTTCCTACAAGACAAACATGGACCAAAAAATGTATTTGACAAGACAACCTTGTATACTCCTATGCATTGGTTAAAATGTTTATGGCTCCAACATTTGCAGAGACTTTTGGTGAGGAAGAATGTAGCAGTAATTGATTGTGCATTGCTTTTTTAATACCCGACGTCGATCATCAAGGATGCGCAAGAGGGAATTTGGGGGCAACAATGTGGCTCCCGTCACATTTACAGATTCAGGTGGAATTCCYAGTTGTGACAAGCGCATGAGTGTCACAGTGTCGAGAGTACGAACTCGAGGGTACTTCAACCTCCTCAATTCCTAGACTCAAAACACACAAAGTGATCATATTTGAGTGAGTGAGCAAGCAAGCAAATTTTTTGCAATCAAGGGAGTAGGTCATTGCAAAAGAGAATAATATTGTGGGTGACTTTATATTAGGGCCTAGAGCCAATTCCAAGTTGGCCCAATTTACAAACATAGGGTGCACTCAAATTAATTTGAAGTGGAAAGCTTGGGTCAAGGATACATTGCCATCCAATCTTTAACACTTGGCCCACTTTTGTAGCTCCAAAACACCTCCACATGAGTGGCAATGCAATAGAAAAGAAATTTGGGCCTGCTCTTTGGACCTCATTCAAGCACTCCTATTGATTGATTTCRGTGGTTTCGAAATTGGGTCAACAATTGGACCCTAATATATTATAATATAAAGTGCACATTCTAATCATGGAAAAGATTATTAATATTAGTGTTGTAACGTAACTTGAGTTACTACAAGCTGTTTTAACCTTGTAAGGACGTTGCAGACCAAAGTGGTCCGAGAAATGACTTCACTATCAACTATAGAAAAAGAGAATGCACCTATTGGTCCAAGAATCAGAGAATTTTGGTGACTACCTTGGTCATGGAGGCCATGGCCTTACAGGATTAAGGCAAAATAGACTCCATCCTCTTTGATCAAAGAGAAAAAACAAGAGCACTTACCTTGCCAAATGCTGCTGGATTTTCGCCAAAGACCTCCACTGCAACTTGGCTCATTGAGAACATCTGTTGGCAGAATTCAAAATGACATTTTGTGGGTTCCATATATCAGTCAATGCCGGGGAGTTGCACAAACTCCTTTGAACACACATTCTCTCATTTGAAAAAGCAAGCCAAAATTCACACTCATATAAACATATCCATTGAATGCAATTCTTAGAAGGAATGAAATGCAAAACCAATGCTTTTTTTTCTTGCAAAATTTCGCCAGATTGTCAAAATTTTGACCTCTACTAGTTTGTCCCTCCAAAATCCGGCATGTGCAGTGAGGCCCACATGGAGACACTAGTCTAAAAAGAAAGCCCTATGCAAGACAATTTTTTTTAAACGATCACTTCAATTCATCATATTCTGAATAAAATTCAATATGATGTCTCACAAGAATCAATGAATGAAGAAAATTGTTTGTATTGGTCAAAAACCAAAACAAATTAGAGAACAAAAGAGAAATCTGCTTATTAGAAACTCACTCACTCCAAGGTGCTAGAGACAAATGACGGTTTCCAAGAGAAAGACTGACTACAACTACAACTACAAAATGGGATAATGATCCTGTAATAAATCTCTACCAAAATAATAAGAAGAAGAAATCTTTATGATGAGAATTTGGGGCTCATAATCATGTAAACCTCGATCACAATTGCGCAAGGCTCAACAAGAAGAAACTAACACCCCTAATGCATCTTTTTTATCCACATTAAGGTAGGATAGGGTTAGGGTTTCTATGCATATACAATATTGAAGAAGAAGCTAGTTCAACTTTTGATGCTAAATGATAGTGAAAAAATGAATGTTTTGATGTGCAAATCCTAGTATTCAAGGGAACTGATGGGAGAGAGAGAGAGAGAGGACTTACAATGCCTTTCTTAGTAACAAGGGCATGAATGGGGGACTTGCCTCCCAGATCCACAGCTACAGCTTCCATAATCTCTTGTGATTGCCGCAATGAAACAATGTATATCTTGAAGAAGAAAAAGATGCAACTAGAAGTTCATGTTGCAATTAACCCACCTACCGTAAAGTAACTAAAAATTCAAAATAATGAGTGTGGGTTTCTTAAGTAGAAACTTGAAGGAACGTTGGAATGAAGGAAATAAAAAATTGGAAACCCTAATCATRACATCCATCATTGCAATACTTCGTAAAATTGTTCACATTCATGAGAAATGGCAATGGACTAGGAAACCTTTGAGAGATGGGACATAATACAGTAGAACCTCTCTAAAGCAATAAGATTGGGACCGGTCTGATAGAGTAGATAAGAGAGGTTAGTGCATTAGGGAGGGGTATGTTCTTTGTATGTGGTTCATATTGGTAAGTCAAGCCGAGTAATCAATGTTCTCTCACAACACTTTATTGAATTAGAGAGGATTGAATTAGGGAGGGTCTCATTGTACAGTTAATTGTAAAGTGTGTGCAATTTGGGATTAGGAGCCAAAGTTGGAGAAGAACACTAGATGAAACTCTTTGAAGCACCTAAATTAGGGTTTGATGGAGTTGGATGTTGTGTTTCTTTTGTACTATTCTTAGTTAAATCTTCTTTTGACACCCCTTTGAGAAACTTGGGTTTACTTTAGTAAAATTCCTAAAAATTACTTTAGTAAAAATGAACAAAAAATTCCTAAAAATAACTCTCTATTGAAATCTCATTTTGAGTTGAATATTGATGCAATGGTCATGTGAATGTATTCTCCTTAAATATTTGAGTTGAAAAACATGCCATTTTAGTTCATTTTCAACCTCTTCTAGAAATCATTTCATACTTTTTTTGAGTTGGAAATTTTTGCAATAAGAACCTATAGTCATTATTAGATAATTTTGAAAATTTTAGGTTGACATTATAGTTTATTAGAAACCACTTGTTTGCACGTGGTTTGTTGTAGTAGAACTGAGTGCCCCCCCCCACACACACCCTTGCCCCCCCAATTTTGAAGGTAGTGTAAAGTGAGCACCCCCAAATGTGCCATTGATAAAAAATCTGCCATCATGACTTTGGATACATCTCCAAAATCATTATCTACATATGTTAAAGAAACAATTTTAGAACCCCTACAAATAAAGACTTTAACCTTTGTTACTTTAGAGGGTGCCTACTTTAGTGTAACTTGAAACCTTGACTATTAGTAATTAATCCCTAATTGCCCAATCAACTATATATGGTCGATCTGAAATTTCAAGCTCATTTTTGAATGGGCTGTTAAATTCCTTAGACTGTTTAAAAAAAACTTTGGGCACTTTTGAGGGTTAACTATCACTGAAAAAAATACATATTTTATTATTGACACGTCTTCAATGGCATATATGTCCATTAGTGTGGCATATATGTTATTAGTGGAAGAGTAAGCTTGCCAATTTTACTTCATATCCTGGCTTCTAGCAAACTTTGTCAATTTCACTTGATTTGAGATCCAAAAAATTGTACGTATCCATTTGCTTTGAAAATGGTTCCAACTAAAAGAATAAATTGTTTACATGATTTTCACCATTGAAAATTTAATAATGCAAGTGTTGATTTGGAGCTATTTGCAATTTCCACTTAATATCATAAAACATTGCATTTCAACATTTGCAAGGTGGATTGTGTAATGAGTTTGATAGCTTTTCATGTGAAATTTTAGTTTTTTGGAAGTGTATTTTAGTGTACTAACACTCTTGATAGTTGTTCATGTCACCTCCAATCTAAAAAAACTTTTATATGCAAATTTTTGAGACATTGTGAAGAAATGCAGCATACTAAAATTAGAAAATGTTCAATTCTCTTGTTATAATCTTACAACTCCTATGCAATTTTGCACTCAAAATTGGTAGACATACTAATAAGCAAGTTTTTTAAAGAATGATTAAAGAATTTTTTATAGAATATTTCATTAAAAAATTCAAGTATAATTCCAACATTTTTTTACCATTGCAATTTGTAAAAAATTGCCACATATCAAATTCATCAAATTAATGAATGAAGAGTGCATTTTTTGGCTCATTAGAGATCTTGCAATATATATGTCCAATGTCCAAACCCTGGCGTTAGACTTGTTTGAAACTTTGATCATGATTCCTTTTATTTTTATTTTTATTATTATTATTATTATAATATATGGTATGTATATATGTACATATGTATATACAAACATGATTTTCTTGAATGAAAGAGGAATTCTAGCACATCTTGCAATGTGTTATCTATAAACCATTCAAATAATTGGGTGAAATAAATTTGTAAAATATTATCCACAAAGAATTTACTATCAATTGATTTTTTGGAATCAAAATCTTGGACATTGTGAATCTGATGATCACTCAATAAACACTAACTATAGTCATCTAAACGAAATCAATTATTCATCTCATATATCTTATTCACCTAATTATCCACCTTATTCTTTTATTTTTGATATTTCAGTTCCATAATTTTTCATATTTCAATTTGTTTCATGACATACAATTTTATGATTTTCCTTATACAAGTATTGAATCACAGACTATCAACACATGTGTTGCAAAATGATCGTTTAATGGCATTCTTTATAAATTCATCTAAGAAGAAGATTGATTGAGTGGCATTATTTATAATTTCTTCTAATAAGATGATTGACTTGGTTTTATAGAAGTTTACATCACAAAACAAATTCATTGCTAAGGCATGTAATATAGTACAATAAGGTCCAAAATACTTACAATATTATTTTGTATGATCTACTTTATCGTTCAATTTTTTGCATACATTACACGTAGAACTTGTCTTAGTACATAGTGCCTCAACTATGCACTTAGAGAAGTTTTATGCATTTGGAGAGGTTTAATAATGTTCACCTAACTAATGTTGCCTCTAAGTACACTACTTTTTTTAAAAAGTGCTTGAAATCGTGCTCACCTACTAACTACATAATTAATYACATTATTTGGCTAGGCCAATCCTTCCCAATAGTAGGAAAGAGGCAACACACACTATCTATCGATGGCTAAAAGATTTAACAAATGAGTTTTTTAGGTTATAAAAACTAATTTCTAAGGTCATGAAGAAAAAACATATGGTCATTTGTTACAAACATTGATATTTGTTAGTTTTGAAACTTTAGACCAAGTTGAAAGAACAACTCAAGCAAGAAATCAATTGAATGGTCATTTGAGAGATGATTGTCCTTCTTTGTATTTTATTGGGCATTTTTGCTTCTACCTTTGTCTAAATATACTATTTACCTTAATTTCATCTTATAGGTCACAAAACAAAGGTTATCTCTTAAAGATTGAAGAAGAATTGCTTTAGATGGATGAGAAGTTGTTGGCTTGAAGAATTGTATTCATCATCCCAATATGGATGCCAAAGTGCTTACTAGTTGATGTCTACCAAACACACTTATAGGTCATTACTGAATAATCCTACAAGTAAAGCAGAAACACCCAAAAGCGTTCTTGTTCCCATCTTGTACACTAGACTTCTTCTAAATGTGTCCCTAGACTTCAATTAATGTGTGCTCCCAATGCTTAACCTTGATTTGTTGACACATTTGGAAGACACATACTTAACTTTGATTTGCTTGACTGCTAATTTTTTGCAAATTTCAATTTAGGGTCCACCTATGTGACAATTTCAATGGCCTAGGGAACCAACACTTTGAAAAATCATAGAAATTACATATCACATCCGAAAAATCTAATTTTCTTTTTTGATCTTCACTTGCTAATACTACAAAATATCATTYAAAGGAAAAGGTGCCTCCAACTATGTTGAATCGCTTATATTATATTGATTGTTTTGGGTGTTTTCACCGTAGTTATAAGTAAAATGCATGATTTTATGTGCCACACTTATTCCATCAGCATTCAATTTTGGAATCATAAAAGAAAGACACCCATATGTGGACAAATGAAAATTATGAGGAGCATTCATACTTCAAGTTTTCTAAACAACACAGAATCTTAATGAATTTTCTAATCAATACCTGCTTCTTTTAAACATTTTAAGCCTATCTGCCATCATCATCATCATCATCATTTAGGCACAAAATAAACCTCATTCACCCAAGACACTGAGCAGGCTATATACGCAAATACTACAAACAGCAAGCTTTTGTGACAACCCTCACATTAAGTGAAACATTCTGAAGTTCTATTCGCGTACAATCAACAGATACAAAGAGAAATTTTGAATGGACTCTGATGTGTTAAAAATCTCCCCTTTACATGTGTGCAAATGTGACCCACTCCTGCACAGCCCCTATCGCAACTAATACCACTCTAGTAACATCTGCCAGAACAAAATTCACATGTCCTGTTGAGCCATAACATGCAAATGGGGATAAAGAATGTTAAGATAAGATCTGGAAATCAGGTACCTGCTCGACCAGCAATACAACGTCGCCTCCTCGTTGCAAGTATAAGGAACGTCTACCAGTTCAGGTACCCAACAATTGAGATGTCAGGTTGCAGTTCTTGTGCAATAGCACGCTAATGTACAAAAATCACGTCACCACATTGCAGCTGGAAAAAGAGGAAGAGGGCCACGAATTCATAACCCCTGTAGGCCTCCAAGATCTGASGGCCCTGATATTGTYTGKAGAAGAGGGTTACGTCCAATAAGTGGTTTTTTCATCATCGTGATTTTCTGGTAACTACTGTTAACTACATGCTCTCATCGTCCTCCTCGGTGTCGTCTTCAGTGTTATTCTCTTTGSGTTGAGTACTAGGTGGGGATTCTTCTTCAGGAACAGCAGCTCCGTGTCTAGACCGCTTGCGTTGCAGACCCTTCCAATTGGTTGCAGCTTTGTCAGCTCGGTAGACAAACCGCAGCCGATGCTCACTGCTCTCCTTGATTTGAGTGGCTTCTTCCACGTTCTGCTGTTTCCTTTTAAAAACAATGCGAGTGCGACTACTGTCGGTAGTCTTGACTTCTGATGATTCTTCAAAACGCAACTCAGATTTGGTAGTCGTCCTGGTCATGGATTCTTCTTCCTCAGTGTTGATATCATCACCATCATCGTCATCACCATCGTCGTCGTCGTCATCTGCAATGTTGGAGTTTTCTAGCGTAGCATCATCATCTTCCAGCATCTCAGCAACTTCTTGCTCAAGAGCAGCCTGTTGCTGCTCCCTTCGTYTGACCCGCTTGGTAAGCTGCACCTTCACCGCAGCTCCCACATCCTCTCCATCCTCAATGGCCTTCATCCACTGGGAGTCACTCAGCACATCCGTATACATCACCTCCTTCCGGACACGCTTGCCTGTCACAGACTTCCCAAGAGTGTTTAGCCCTTCGTCTTCACCCTTGGGATCATTCAAAAACACCCACTCGGGCACCTCGTGCTCTTCAAGTAGCCGTGACCGATACTCCTCCTTCTGCCGCCTCTCTTCRTCCATCACCTCAAATTTTTCAAACTCGTCATCTCCACGGGCTGACAAGCGGTTGATCTCACGCTCACTCGGAACATCAGTACCGATCACGTCTGAGCCACGCTTCATAATCTCCTCCAGCATCTCCCTCCTCTCTTGAGCAGTGGAAGTTGTATTAAAAAGACCAGCTTGTATCACCTTCGCATCAATCCCCATCTTAGACTTGGCRCGCTCCAGAATCTCCTCCTCAATGGAGCCCACGCTCACCAACACAAACACACGGACCTCCTTCTTCTGGCCGATTCGGTGCGCACGATCCTCGGCCTGCTGATCCATTTGGGGATTCCAGTCACTGTCAAAGAGAATGACGGTGTCTGCAGTTTGAAGGTTCAGACCCAGTCCACCAGCTCGGGTGGACAGCAAGAACATGAARTACGGCGAATCTGGAGCATTGAACCTGGACAAAAGCGTCCCTCGCTCTTCGGTCTTCGTGGTACCGTCTAATCTCAGGAACTTAAACCCGTGCCACTCCAAGTAATCCTCCAGAATGTCCATCAACCGTGTCATYTGTGAAAACAGCAACACMCGATGGCCTGTTTTGGCCAACTTGGGCAACAACCTGTCTAAAAGCTCGAACTTCCCGGAGGAACGAATGAGCTCATCACGATCTGCAGGGTCGTAGTCTCGACCCTCCAGGAAAAGGTAAGGATGGTTGCAGCATTTACGCAATTGCATGGCGGTGTTCAATAGGCCTCGGGACTTGCCTGTCCCAATGTCCAAGCCGACTCGCCCAGACTCCATGATCTGCTTGTAATACAGTCGTTGCCATGCGGACATGTCACACTTGAGAATAACTTGGGTTTTCCCTGGTAGGAACTTCTCAACCTCAGCCTTCTTGCGTCGGAGCAAGAATGGGCGAATGACTTGGTGCAGCCGCCGAATGACGAGCAACTGCTCTTCCTCGGTGAGRGAGACGTCGGACCGGTCTGTGAAGGGGGCGTTGAACCAGTCCTCGAAATTCTCACTGGAATTGAAGATGGCGGGGAGCAGAAAATTGAGCAGGGACCAAAGCTCTTGTAAACTGTTCTGGATGGGCGTTCCAGTCAAGAGCAGTCTTCGCCGGATGTGGTACCCGGCAGTGAGAGTCCGGGACAACATGCAGTCGTGGTTCTTGAGGCGGTGACCTGCCATATAAACCTCGTCAGTAACCAGTGCAGGATTTTGAGCCTGATGCCAGAGATTGAAAGGAGGATAGAGACCCATGATGATAAACCTTCAGAATTGTACTTCCAACTCACTAAACAATCTGATTTCGAAGAAAATGCAACCAACGAGATTCAAGTGCACAGATCTAACCCTCAAGGTCAGATTAAATTTTGAATTTTGAAGCCTATAACTTCCGACTGTTAACTTAAAATTAACGCTGCAAATTTTAGAATAGGACAAACATAACAAGATCTCCSCACGTTAAGTTCTGGAAACTAGTACGAAAAATTAACTCTGGAAAGATAAAAATCTTAGTAGTAAGTTTAAAATGCCGTTAGCATGGACATTATGCCTAGGAATAACAAGTACGGACATGGTTATTAAAAWTAATTTGCTAGTACCTCCCTTGTCACCCGGAGGCTCACTAGATAGTAACTTGCAAGTTATGCTTGATAAMCATGTCTTGATTTCCATTACCTAGTTCAGAAACATCCACGAACAAGAAAGAACTCCAATTGCCATGAAGAAAATTAAATCCAGATYAGCGCATCGTCATGAAGCCAACATGGTAAGATTGTTCACCTTCGTCAACAATCATATAGTTCCACTTGATTTTTTTCAAGAAGGCTTTGTCTCGCATGATGAGGTCGTAGTGGGTGACCAGCACGACAAACTTGCCCTCCCCACCATACTCTTCACGTAACAGCCTCCGCTCCTCAGCACGCCCATCGTACAGRACCGTTGCAATAGTCGGCGCCCAGTGCGCCAGTTCATGAGCCCAGTTCGGCAACACAGCCTTGGGAGCAATGATAATATGAGGTCCCACGACGCCCTTATTCTCAAGCAAATAGGCCAGCAGCGCAATCGTTTGGATCGTCTTTCCCAGCCCCATTTCATCTGCCAGTATCCCATTCAGGTTGTTGTTATACAAAGAGAGCATCCACTGGAGCCCCTCAATCTGGTACTCTCGCAGCTGTCCACCTTGGAGCATCCTCGGTTGCACCGTCACTTTTTCCTCAATGGAATGCACAGCCGAGTTGTATTGCCGCTGCCCCTCCAGCAGGTCCCTCTTCTTGGCTCCCACCTCAGCATCCACGCTGTCACTGTCTCTTGCTGACGCATCTTTTAGGTGTCTCTTGTCTTTCTTAATGATGAAGGCGTCCTCAGGCTCGGCATCCTTCTGCTTCTGTACCATCGCCCCCAACCGTTGGAGGAGGTCATCTGTTCGTGACAAGAGCGTCGTCAGCCGCTCGTTTTTGCTCTCTTCCACCATCCGCATGTACGCCTCCTGGTCATCCGATTTGAGCGCTTGGAAGCGAAGCTTCTCAGCTCTTGTGGCTCTCTGCCTTTGCTTCCCATGCCACGCCTGCACTCCGTCGTTCCGTTGCTTCCTCCGTTTGAGGGCCGCTTGCGTTTGGAGTTGACATTCTCGACTCATGTTGAGCAAGTCGTTGAAAAACTTCCGCTTGCGTGTGCTCTCCCTCGTCCTCTCCTCGTCCTCCAGCCTCCTCTGTCTCTCTGCTTCTCGTTTTCTTCTCTGACGTTCATCAGCTTCGGGAGCCACAGCAAGCMCTGATGCAACACATTGAACAAGTGAGAACAAAGCTTTCAAGGAYAATAAAGATTTATCCTSCCATGSRTCTGATCYAGCTATYCCAAAYACAGCAGGGGAGGAAACGATGCAAACCTTAATCTCAAGATTGTCAAAGAAGAACTGGACACAAGGGATGCGCAACAGCATAAACTGAAGTATGTGATTGTGTATCTTCTTTCATTGGAGTGATAAAAACAGGTTTTTTAGTGAAATTAGGCTTTTCCAGGAACTTTTAGACAACATCAAAAGCGACTCATCACCAGAATTCTTAGGGAGGTCTCCATATGATATGTGTGACATAGGATGACTTCCATATGCATCACGAGGAAGATTCTCTTCATGATGCTTTCTAAAAGTTCCTGGAACAACCTAATTTTCCTGAAACCCGTGTTCATACCTCTAAAGAGGTGGAGAAGACACCCAAGAAAATCTCATTCATACTTACCAGGATCACCGTAGCCCAAATAGGATGTCCCACTTCGTCTGATTCGCATGAGCCCCCAGTCGTAGACGCGTGAGTCCGGTGCAACGCAGAGCTCTTTCAGCCGCAGCTCTTGCAACACTTCCGCCCTCACCTTCTTCTGCAAGCTCAGGAGGTCCAACGAGTACTGCTCGATGAGATTCATTTGTCGCACTTTCTCYTCTGAGAACGCTGGCAAGTCTTTGATCTCTCGTATTCGAGAGGAGAGTTTACTCTCCATGCGAGACCTCTCCTCCTTYCGTAGCTCTGCAGATGTCATGAACCTTTGCTTCAACATGGCCTCGTCAAGCTCTGCAAGCAAGAGACCTGGAACATATGCGTCCTCTTCTTCTGTGGCTGGGTCTGATCTTTCAGGTCCCTCAGGAGAAACATCACATCTATCCTGCCCGGTGTTTTCTTTTGAGTTTGATGATTGCAGTTCTCTATTGAGAACATGAGAATTCTCTGGAGCCTCAGATTGACTGGTAGTGCTCTCATTGCCGAGTAGTCTCTCTTCTTTGCAACCCTCAGCATCCTCAATGGGCGGCTCACCACTCAATTCACTACCATGTGCTTTCCGAGTATTACCATTCTCCAGTAAAGTCTGCGGCAATTCGGACTGTAGAGTTTCAGATTGGTGCAAATGCGAAGGAACAACCTCCAGCTTGACTCCATTGTTGTGTGCAACGGAAGCATCATTCTGAACAAGCACGAAAAAAGGATACAATAACGTATCATTCTTAGAAAAYTGGAAAAAGGTCAGAAGGTATCTGAAGTTGAAAAGCTTGAATTAAGTGGGATCAATGTAGGAGTTTCCAAGGATTGTCGCATAAATCAATTCACAGCCCTACAMTTCAAGAATTCAATAAATCAATCACTCTCGGCCCAATTTAACCCAGATAATTGCCTCTCAAAACAGGAATCAAATTAGAGTATGTCAAGAACTGTTAGATAAGATCGTCAAGAGAATTTTCCCCATGATTCATGGAGAAGTCTCCATGTGTSACCCCCTATGATCACAATGGCACGATTCATAGGGAAGCCTCCCTTATAGATCATGAGGAGAGCTGTGAACGATCATTGTAACCATGGGGAGAYCTCCGATGAATCATACAGAAGAATCTCATTAAAATGCTATCTAAAGTTCTTGAAACAGTTCAATTTAACTCAAAAATTACCCTGTTAAATACATTATGCATACTCGAGCCCAACTACCAGTAACCGAAGAGACGCAGACCGCACATGACACCATCTTCGAAGACGATGACACAAGCATGTTATCAGAAAACAYGAATCTGCAAGCCCAGMTTGTTGCATTAYGGCATGCGTCTGGAAATATAATCYAGGAGCTCCAAAGTCCTTCGCACCAWTTCTATGAAATTGAAAGGAAACATTTCTCAACAATAAGGGTAGCTAGCCATTGTCTCAAGCAGAATAGCAGAGTATGTAAGACTCCATGAATAACAGAGTATGTTTTGGAACACATGAAAAACAGATCACACCAGTCCACACAGTAGGACTGCTGGTAACAAATGAACCAAAAACACAGCGTGCTCTTAGCATCACACACATCGCCAACAAGTCTTCCATCAAATCGCTGTTATGGAAGACTTCCATGCTTGCARCAAGTCTTCATRAACACTGAAAGGACCACTTGTCTTCCAGAGTTCTGAACGATCATTGCAAGCATGRAAGTCTTCCACAACATCGCTGTTTCAGTCCTTCATCATGGAAAAGAGACTTAACCCTGGAGCTGCAGGTTACAAAACGCTAGCTAGTGTTAGGTCGCAAAAACGAACTAACCTCACAAGCTTCACTTCGTTGGGCAATCGCGGTCACTTTTTCAAAAAGGCGGTGCGGGACTTGCACGCTGTGAGAAAGCATGGACAGAGTGCTCAGCAAAACCTTCATGTCCTGCACCTGAGTGGCAGTGAGGCTATGAACAGCTTGATCATCAATGTCCATATCAGTGTGSAAACTCTCAGCGTTTCCATTCACAAGTCCTGTCTCCATCTCTTCAACCTCACGATCCCCCATCCTCGCACACATTCACCTCTTCATCGATCGCCCCACATCACTGTCTCTCTCTACAACTTCAAACACACGCCGGCTTAGAACCAAAACACTCTAACCAAAAGAAACACAAAGAAAACTGGGAGGCAAAGTGAGCGAGGAGAGACGATGAAGAAGCGATCGTGGTGGCAGAGGACTGGAGGAGTGAGTGCGAGTGCGAGCAGTCGCGGCGGCTGCGACGCAGATTTTCGAATTGGGTSAAGGCAAAATTTCGCGCGGCTTTTTGAAACAGGAGTGACTATGGCTTTCGAATTGTACGATGTCTGCGGCGGAAGAACAAAGCATGCGCGGCATTCATCGGCGTCTTGGTTGCTGCTTCCTTAGAGTTAAAGAAAAATAGGAACCTCGCGGGGTTGGCTTCTTGTTCTGGCTGGCTGGCCTGCCCACCAAAATCAGTCGTTCCTCTTGGGGAACCCCTCGCTCGTGCTCGTCCGAGGACGAATGAA
The DNA here is from genome assembly GCA_006891605.1 of Pleurozium schreberi. NCBI lineage: Eukaryota > Viridiplantae > Streptophyta > Bryopsida > Hypnales > Hylocomiaceae > Pleurozium > Pleurozium schreberi. The sequence continues at coordinate 193,327 of VACF01001212.1, forward strand.
TGAGGAAACAGTTCGAGTGGGATGGGAGCGATGAACGGTTCTGTTCGTTGCCTTCGCTCTGTTTAGTGTGGGTTGGATATAGAGTGAATGAGGAGGGTGGATTTACCTTCGTTGGTGATCATGGTGGACATCCCCACACACACCAAAAAAAAATGAGGTTAAGGTATTATCCCCCATACAAAAAACAATAGAAAAATTTCTGAATATTTGTGGCATTTGAGAAAATAAAATTGTTGAAAGTAACGACTGTGTATAAGGTAGGAGGTTCTAAAAATGAGCACGCTCTAAAATGGGGCACCTTCTTAAAAATGTATACAATTTCTAAAATGTAGCACCTTCTTAAATGTATACAATTTTGTACATGCTTTTTTTTCATAGCCTTTAGCAATGTATAACCCATGTACATTTTAGGAGATGCTCCATTTTAGAGCCCTATGCCACTTCAACTTCAAAATTTTATAACTGATTTCACAAAGCTCCAAAAAATATGAAACGACTTGGGTGAGATGTCAATTCCACTTGTCTTCTAAGGAAAATTTACTGGAAATATTCCAAGATGTTTTACCTCCCCAAAATTCAGTCTCATCTCTTAGATGCTCCATTATAGGACCTTCTACCTTAGCTAGTTCTACGGGGAGTCTCGTTGCATCAAGTGTCTTGTTAGGTTCTTGTATCCCAAGAGGCTTGATGCACCAAGACTTTCATGATGCAAAAAGCCCAATGGATTGAGTTTAATTTAAACGATAGAAAGTACGATGTTGATTAAACTTTACAGAGATCTTCTAAAGAAACATAAGATTGTTAATTAATACCAGAGGGTCTTCTATTTCCAGACTACAAAAGCCCTCCAACCTTGCAACTTTCGAATCTATTGAAATTAGTGCAAGTTTCCATCGACATAGGAYTTATAATGASTGAGTCTCYACAAAAGACTCCATATAATAYTGTTGATTTTGTATGCTTGCAAATCCATCTACCTAATCAACTCACTCACAAACCCAACCTATATTATATAATCCAACCAATAGTTTACAACTGACTAGCCAATGTCTATTCCTATTATTCCTATTTGCAAGTTTGGTTAATAATGTAATGCATCTTTGAGAACTTTTACTCCAATTTGAGAGATTCTTTACATTATGAATTGTTCGGAAATACAATGGATGCTTAGCTTGGTTGGTTTCAATACAAATAACACTATGATCCATTCAAATTCAAGGTATACCTAATTTAGGCTTCATATTAAATAATTGAAAGACTAATACCACAAGACCAAAGGATCAATGCCTAATTGCACCATTGCAATTCTTGTTACAAAGTAGATCTATTTAAAAAAAAGTAGCACATGTTGTAAGTAAGAAGCTTTATTACATCAATTGCTAATTCTGTGGAGTTGGAAAGTTGTTTGAAAAGGCTTAGAGCTTAAAAGAGGCCTTGTAAATTAGTTTGGGAGATTTTGGACTTAATTAGGCCTTAATGGTGTCTTTTGGAACCTCATTTGAACCCTCCACACATGWGTTTTAGAAACTTATCTTTTTTAGGTTGTCTCTTAAGTGAGAGATTTAGAGGTGCTTGCACCCTGTAGTTCTCTTTTCTATGCATTTTACACTTTAACCCCTCAAGTCCCAAAAATCCGTTCATGGAATTTTTTAAGGTTCATGTAAGTGCCTATGATCTCAATTTTTGGCAAGAATTTTTGAAATTTTTTTTCAAGATAGGAAAACTAATCATTGTTAGCTTTTGAAAGATATAATTTTTATTTGAATAAATGCCAAGAGCAAAAATTATGCCACAATAACCAATGTATCTTGTCTTCACTTCAACTTAACAATTCTTTGAAGAATGAAAGTTATAGGGCTTTTTTAAATTATTTTTCTAAAACTCTCAACATAATTTTTCRATATAAAAAAGATTTAAATTCACAATCTATAGAGCAAAAAAAATTATTCAAAGCCTTATTTCTAGTCAAGCTAGAACCCAAAAGATTAATTTTTGTCACTTTAAACGCTTATATTTTGTGACCAATACAGTCAAAGTTGTTGAAATTTCTTATAGATATTCTCATATTTAGTGCAAGGCCCTATAATTGGTTATACAAAAAAAAAAATTAAGTTTTTTATTGTTTGTCTTGAAAATGGAAATTTTATAATTTTTGACATAAAAAAGGCCTTGGGACTTTAGGGATTATATGTGATCTTTGCAAGATATTTTATAATCAAAATTCAAATGTTCCATTTGCTATGTGAAAAATGAAATATCAACATATTGTTTATTCATCAAATCTTRTAATATGGAATGGTATTAAGCTATTAGGTTGTTGGAGTGCTTACAATTTTAAGACCAATAGCTCCTCCATTCCAAAAGATTTATAACAATTATAAGCAACTCAATCTGATTGGAGTTGTTAAGACAAATGAATATTTTGCAACATTTGTCATGCCAAAAACATTACTTGCACTAGGTGAGAAACCCATTTTCTTTGTAACAACATGATTAACATGAAAATMTATTTTCCTAATGTTAGGCATGCTTCCATGGATATCCAACTTTTTTTTGTTAAGATTTATAGGCCAAAAACGCATGAAATAGAGTAAAAARCGTGGTGTCATTTGGCATGTTTTYAGAGCTACATCTCTACARACATAAGGAAAGAAGTTGCTTAAAGTATACCATGTGGTTGCCACCTTAATGCCATGTAAGAGCCAAGTAGGTATCATGCAGGCAAAGTGAGCTACCATGTAGGATTGTTTTCTTTGACACCATCCATGACATGGCATTTGACGTGGTCGCAAAAAATGTGACACTATAACATGGAAAGAGTCTATAACATAGGTACTTATAACAYAAAGATCTATATCTATAGAARGTGTCTATAATTTAGACTCCCARGCTATTGGGCTTATAGATTCTATGCTCACGTGCTAGCAYCCCCCCTCTGGTCAACACACTTTCATGCCATTTGAGAATTTTAAGATTGTTTTTTGAGACATCAACTTAGACATCTAAACATTTTTGAGACACCAATCGGTGCAAATTGTATCCATACTTCAAGTAGGGTAGACAAAAAAGAATAATCGAGAAGGAAGTAAAAATAAATAAATAAATAAATAAATAAATAAGAAAAAACAAGAGAAATTGTCAAATTCAACAAAAATATAAGACAAATTACCATCTATTAAGTTTTTTGATGGCAAAGTCAAGGAGTGAAAATTAAGGGAAGAGGGGTTTCTTTTCTATTAAAATTCATTGTCTATCCATGGTGAGACAAAGGTTATGGAATGGTTTGAAGATGAAAGTTTGATTGCTAGACATGTGGACATTGTTCTAGACAAACTACTTTGAACTCAATTATTGCTTTATATATTTTATTTGGGTTATTTTACTTCCCACCATCCTACTTGTATGAAGACCTTTTCTTTTCATCCATGGTATACATCAATCAAACACCCTTTTTTTGCAAAGCATGACACATAGTTGCTCATCCCTTRTATTTTTCACATCTGGTTAGCGCTTTACCATAGCTCTCAATAATCTTACAAACTTGTCTACAATCATAACATGTCTACTTGCTAATGTGGTAGTACTATGTTCTTTGAACACTCCAAAAAACATCATAGTGTTTGTGTTCATGTCTAAAAAACATCAACATCAATGATAGCATCAACTTGTTTTTATGATAATCTACTAACGTTTTATGCAACAACCATGGAAATCTACCTTTTAAGGCCATCCTCACTCTAACATCTTGATGTTTTGTGAAATTTCCATGTCCGTGTTCAAACATCCAAACACTAAAAGAAAATGGGCACAAAAGCTACTGCACAAGAATGACGTCCTATCCTCTAAGACTAAAAAATGATTGTTGCTCTCTAATTGCACCATTGCTGCTTCAAAATTGGTAGTTGAGTCATTTTCTAGTTGTTGTTGTGCACAAGTTCATGATGATGATTGTCACCAACACAATGCTTGTCTTTGCACCGGGATACAACGGAGTAGTGGCTTACATGTATATATCCTCCAAGCCGTCTACAATGCCATCGCCACCATCATTTAGGACGTCACCTTGGGGTCGAGAGCCGTCAGACTCTTCATGCAATGCATCCCCTCTATCAAAGGCCTCTATGACTTGTTGTTGCACTTCATGGTACTCATCGATGGGAGGATCATTTTCTTCATTTGAGACTTCGGCATTTTCTTCTCCTACAAACGTACAAGCAAGGTCAGCGTCGTTGTCTGGGAGGACGTTGGCAATGACGTTGTCATCATAAGCTACATCTTCAATTCAGATTCTTGCAGCTGGATAGCCCTTTATGGGATCCCCACCAAGTAAGGATTTATTCAAAAATGGATCCCGACCCGCAAGGGTATGGTGCTACTATATCTCTAGTATGGTTTTACAAATTCCACCCTTGCAATTCCTATAGGAACACTTGTAGGAGTGCATGTTTTTCTCAGTTGCCAGTCGCAACTCTATGTGCAAAATCAGGTCATTGATTGGTATGTGGCGTAGCTTACGCCCATCCTTAGCAAAGCAGATGGTGGTGCCACGTCCTCTAGATGAGGGATTCATGCGCGCCGCCATGCTCATATCACGTAAGTAATCACAAAACTTAGTTGTAAGTCCTCCCTCCTATATATTGGATTGAAAAAAAAACTTGGAAATGGTTAGACACAACATTTAGTGACATTGAAGAAGGGTCAAAGATGCAAACTAATAGTTAGAATGTACAAATTTCTGTCAAGTTTCAAGGTATTGCGAGACAATCTTGGTATGGTTCCAATCTACAGAGGCATTGTTTTCACGCATATATGTTTTGCACTTGTTGTCTTTGGACATCCCTAAACACATGTAATTGAAGCATGTGCGTCGTYTATGATATTTCCATGGACGTCATTGAAGACGTTGGCAATGACGTCTTCAATGTCACTGAAGACGTCAAAAAGAATGTCTTGTTGAACAAGGKTTTGTCAAATAGTCCTCATCATGACTACAAGGAGCCAGCCATATTTTTGCAAGGAGTTCAGAGCAGCCATTATCTCTTTAGAATAACTCATTTTCTGACCTGTAGTTGGGTTACGGTGGTTGTTGGTTTAGTAGTCCCAATGCCATGATGATGTGAAAAATTCTTGCCCCTATTGACGAAGGGTGGTTTTAGAAGGTTTTTGTCCATGTCTGGCTTTTTTAACCTTGAACCTCATAGTGCCTTGTGTTTTAGAAACCCTAAAACCACTGTAACATGGTGTGTGACTGAAAGACGTCCTCTACAACAGGTTTATGTCACCAACAACGATTCTTACAACATCACCATAAACATGTATCTGCACTATAATCATTGGAAAATCCCACGTGTCTTCCATTGAAAATTGCAACAAGAGTGTGGTAAAAGAAACCGCAGCTACAAGCTTAGGATTTGATGAACATTAATTCCTACATACCTAAGAAATTTGTTCAGTTTGAGGATTTTGCTTACAAATATGGCACTGAACTTTGCTTCACCCAAACACACTAGGGTTGTTCTCTTTGCAGACAATGCCAGGGAAGCACCTTGCATGAATGTGGCGGAGTCTGACGCTGCAGTGGTTCTCAACAATCTCGTCAATCAATGTGTAGGGTGTCCTCCTCGAAAGAATGCGATGAAAAAACTTGCAACAAATACAAACAAGGGAGATGTACCCGACGGGGTTGAGCACGGAGATCCGCTACAAGAAAGACCCGCCATCGCGCCTAATCCTCCCACCGCCAACCAATCTGCTGATTCTAGCCAACAAGTGAGGCACAACCCTTTTTTTAAGTTTGAATTTCAGTACCCCATGATTTTGAAGCCCTTGCAATTTAGGATTTTCATCGCACTCGGGGTTCCAATCAACCTTCAGCAACCAGCACGGAGGCTCTACCCAACCGCCGCAAGCCTGGAGTTCAGTTCTAGGACTATTAGCGCGGGTATAGGGGTGGAGGCCACAAGTATAGGCCGCGCCTATTCCTTCCATAATTGTAGCCCCCATCATTTCCTCCGTCATGGGAGGCGGCTCCGGCAACGTCCTTGCGGCCTCCAAAGCAGTCTGTTTTGATTTGAAATTTGTCTTTGTCTATGCTGCATCTCTCTTTCGATCAGGAATTTCAATTCGTGCTCACCATCTTCCATCCTTTCTCATTCGTTTTTTGATTTTGGAGATTGTTCCCATAGATGCGTATTTTTGATCGTCTTCTTTGGTTTGGGGTTGCTGAAATTTCGCCTATATCCTTGAATGTGGATCACCTATAACCCAATTAGTATAGAGCTTGCGGTTTAGGGTGGACGTCCACGATAGGGTTGTCATACCGGACGAACGTCCGGTTCGCCCGTCCGATAGAGGTCTCTCCCGTCCGATGTAGTCAACAATAAGTTGACTTTTTTTAATTGGAAAAGTAGATGATGCGGCTGTAACTTTGATGCCACTTGGCTGCCAACTAGGATGCATGGCGCGGACGTCACCAAAAGAGGCATGGACGTGAAGGGTGTAGACGTATGCTTGTCGGGGCGCAGACGTAATTTAGTCAGGGCGGGGACGGAAGTAGCTAGGGTGTGGATGAGTTCTTAAATAGAAGCCAAATTGAACAAATTTATTTTTTAATGAAGAGGGGCGTCATACAACCGAACCATATTTTATTTCCATTGGAGCCAACTAAAACTAATTCCTTGTGAATTGAACCGTTTATGGTCAGGGCATCCAAAAAGTGAATGCACCTTGGTCAACCTCGATTGCAATTTTCAAAATAACTATTTTTGAAATTTGATCTAGACTAAGAAAATGAAGCTCGAAATTTTTGTTTCTACTCCATTTTAAAATTGAAAGAGTTATTGCCATTGAAAGCTCCATGTGTTAAAACCAAAATAACATGATAGAAATCATAGAATGTGTTTTTCATTCATACTTTTTTCTTGAAATGAATTTTACTTTGAAACTATAAAATTATGTTTCTCATTCTGCCATTCATTTATGGTAAAAATTACAGATTGTTCTAAAATATATTATAATGTATATAATTTCATTTCCACCTTTAGCCTTAAAAATTCACAATAATTTGTTTTTTCCATCAAAATTATTGAAAAACACAATATAAATAGAAAAAAAATTATGCAATAGCAAAAAATATAAAAAATTTATACATCAATTACATAAAAGCATTATAAATTTGGTTTAATAGTTGAATTTGACTTAAAGGTCTTTGTTGTGGTTGTTTTGGGTTTAAAAAGTAAAATAGGAAATTGAATTTTTTTTCCCACTAATCTCCATTGCTACTTGCAACTCTTGAAAAAAATACAAATAATTTGGGGTTTTTTTGTTATTTTTTCTCATTTATGTTCAATTTTTGCAACAAAAATGATAACAATTACAATTTTTCACAAAATAAATAGGAATTTCTCCAAGTGACATAGAATGCAGAGTTTTAAGTAAAAAAAAAATATAAGATTATTGTTTGAACATAGTTTCCAAGGGTAAATTTAGCTTAGACATGATGTTTGACCATTTTACATTGGATCATGTCTTTTAGGAGTTATAAATAAAGGAAGAGGAACCTTGCTCCATGGACTTGAATTTGTTTCTCTTGAAGGTGAATGAATTTAATTCATTCTTTACTAAGAAGTAATAAAGGAGCCCTCGTTCAATTAAACCGTATTTTTTGCATTGTAGGCCGAAAATTACTAGAGGGTCATTGCAAGAAACACTTGCTGTTTTGTGGACACTTTGGCTATAGTACTCAAGATTTTTCGGGAGTATTGTAAAACTAGAAAAACAATTTTTTTAAAATATGTTTAATATGTTTAATATATATATCTTCAAGAAAAAGGTACCCTAAGAAGTTAAATCATAGAAATTTTTCTAACTAGGTGAACTAGAAAAGTGCAAAATCTCATGAAAATAGATACTTTGACAATTTTAAGTTGTAAAAAGTAGAGAAATAATTTTTTTCAAAAATTAAAAATTGTCCATTTGTGAAGAGTTGATGGTAATGAGATTTCATCAAAAAAATGGTCTTAGGACCATCATCAATGTTTTGAAATTGCGCGATATGGGAGTGCTATTTGCATTCATGTGGAGGATATTAAATAAAACAAATTAGATTCCCTTCAGTAGATTTATGCTTTTCTACTATGTTAATAGACCATGAACATTTCAGCTCCAAATCATTAAATTTAATGACTCACAATGTAGTGAAAACCTCTAAACCTCAAAGTGTGACAAATTAGCAAAAATGATTTTTAAATCCTTGTAGCCTCTATTTCCAATAATTAATCCTAAAACATCATTTTAATACATTGTAATATGTGAATTCCAATTTCCAAACCCTTGTAGCCCCCATTACCAAAAACAAACCCATTCAAATAGAACTCTACAAAATATAAGTCGTATTTGATTTCTTCTTTGAACTCTAAGCCCTATTAGTTTCTATTTGGAGGATTCAAAAATGCATCCTTCAACTTCAATTTAAAAAATGTGTACCTTGTCTATTGTAATATATCCAAAAACTTCTTACGTCTAATCTCAATATTTTTTTTTAAAGAAGTGCAAGCTAATTTTCAATTTCTGAAATTTTCTTTTTTTTGAGGTGAATCCTCGTTCTCAAGTGCTTGGAAAAGGTAAGAAAGAGAAGTCCGACCCCAACAAGGAAGCAACATGCTTCCATACATTCTCTTTGAACTCAAAAAGTGGTTGGACGTTTTAATGCAACCATTGATTTGAAGATGTTTCTTGAACTTAAATGAAGGATTGCTTGCATTAATGGATTCCCCCTCTCCATGATAAAGAAGAATCCCATGACCACGCAAATTGGACTTCCCCTCACACTTTGGCTGAAGAGTGGCATGTCTCCGCCTTTTCGTCCCCACCCTGTCTATTCGTCCCCGCCTTGACATCCGCGCCTTGACGTCCCCGCCCTGCACCAACATCCCCGCCCTGACGATGAAGTCCCGGCCCTGACAATCATGTCCCCGTCCTACACTAACGTCCCCGCCTTGATTTTCACGTCCGCGCCCTAGTTCCAGCGTAGACTGCCAACGTCGAAGCCACTTGCTAATTGGAAAATTTCAAAAATAGATGGCGTCTGGGCTGTCCGGACCTTCCGTCCCGTCCGATCACCCTGACCCGTCCGTTATGACAACCCTGGTCCACAATGCAACGCCCTCCATCCCAAAATAGGGGGCCACAAATTGGGCTTTCGGCTAGCTGCTGACCCTACCGCACTATACCGCAGATTCCGCTTTATGTAATTGAAGTTTCTTGTGATCTTAGGGTAGCCGCACACTTTGGAGGGTTTGGCGTGGCTTGTGTGTGTAGGATGGGCAATTCCTTTGTACATTGGAGAGAAGAGACAGTGTCAATGCTGAAGCCAAGGGGATACCCTAGCAAACGAAGAAATCCACCTTCCTTTGCTTGGTCGGGGAATGAATCTCCGCCTGCTCCCCACATCCGTGTCAACAGCGAGTGACGAACCAAGAGGCGCGAAGACATGGTGGTTGCAGCAGTGGATCAACGAGGGAAGGGCCAGGCGTGGCAGTCTTGTCCACCCACGAAGAAGGAAAAAGGTGGTCCTCCAAGTCAGCAAATCGAAGGAGCAAGAAGAGCACAAGTCTCACGAGGAGCAGGAGGAGAAAGACTACAAATTGCAAGAGGACGGCAACCTCAACAGCGGCTTGAGGGAGTAGCCGTGGAGGTTAGCCATTGTTTTCTCGTTTCATTATGAATCTGTACTGGTGTTGGTGCCGTCTTCCAAAATGCGTGAGGTCACCATGATGCGTTTCAAGTGACATCATATGCAACATTGTAAAATATGTGTGTTGTCGGCAACACAATCAGTGACGTATTTAGGTAATCTATGACGTCATTCTGGACATAGGAGCCAACGTATGTACAAGGTGTTATGCACTTCTCTCCCGGTTGTGTATTTTCTTGATAATGGATTGTCGTTGTTGAAGTATCCATTTTAGAAATTCCATGTAGTTTTGTAGGCTCAATTCCCTTTGCGTGGACGTCATTTTCAAGCTGACCATGTTCCAAGTCATGTCAATGAGGACGCAAGTTCCGTTTCATTTGACGTCCAGGAAGTTTCTTGTGGGAGCGTCCCTATCTACCCAAAGTATTTATACATTTTGGTCTTATTTGTGGTCCTTTTTTTTGACCTAATTTCTATACACGGATGAGAATGTCACATGTCCTTGATGCACTCACTTAGATATTGCAAAGAATATTTGGTACTAAAAGGTATGAGGCAGGTTCCTGCGGAGAAAACTCAGGTGGAAATATAGAAGACACTATTGGCGCAGTGCATATGAAGAAGAAGAGCAAATCCGCATCAAGCACTGCCACAAAAAAACCCATCAAATTGGACTCTACTGGAGAGTTGCACAAAGAAATGAGGGACCCCTTGACAAAAGATGTTGTCAAATAGGCAAAGTCGCTTGACCCTAAAAAAAACTGGGAGGGCCAACCCAAGGACCTGCAAAAGACATTGTTCTAGCGACTTTACTCAGGTGTGCCTATAGCATTTATAATGTAGGACTAAACTTTTCTTATTTGTTGGAGCGTATGTGATCGTTGCGGACAACGCAGCCTACAATGCTTTCATGTAGTTGTTGACGTTGTACTAGTCGTTT